>JADBJO010011016.1:0-62500 GCA_016801955.1 Conus betulinus
ATATCCGAACCTGTCAGCTATGGACTAAAAACATCGCAGTAGTCAGTAGAAGTTACGCTGCTGGCCAGTGTAGCACAATGCAGCTACAAAGTAAAGAAACTTTTGATGACCTAATGCAACGTATATCTCTTGGTGTTTGCAAACATTTAATTCTGTTTTTATAACAAGTATTAGTAAGATAAGATAAGATAATGTTGCTTATAGCCTAGCCGACTGCAAAGGCCATATCAGGGCTGTCACCACGTTAAAAGTCTTTCACTCACACAATTGAACAAGTATAGTACTTAATTTTTTTTAAAAAAACTTGTCATATATTGTTGTAATAACCTCCCAATTGATTTTTTTTTTTTTTTAGATTCGAGAACTGCTACGCGGTTCTTTTCCTGCTGCAAGAGATACGTGCTGAGAGGAAGGGAAAATGCCCGAAAGTTGGACAAGTTGCTTCTGGGCAATCCACACTCAGCAAAAACATTCCACAGGCAGAAGTACCTCCTGATTTCAACTTCCTCTCCAGAGAAACTGGAAGAACTGGAAAGACTGTTGTCTACAAATGACGACCAGCGGCGGAGACTGGCAAGTTGATGATGCTCATCAAAATTAGACATTCGTATCACCCAGTTATGCAGACTAAAACAAAGACCTTTGAATCTGACAGTTTGGGGATAATGTGAAAAATGCCACACTGCAAATAGACAGCAAAAATCTTGTGAGAAAACCGATTACATGGGATCATCCCGATAGTACCCCGCATCGGTAGATCCCGCACCGATAGATCCCCGCATTCATTAGATCCCCGCACCGATAGATCCCCACATCGGTAGATGTCTTATGACGCATCGTTAGATCCCCGCACCGATAGATCCCCGCATCGGTAGATGTCTTTCACAGAAGATGTGCAGAATCGCGCACAGAGAAGCAACATTATTTCGAAGAAGGTAGGGAACGAAAAACTTAAAATTGACTTATCGTGATATTACGTCAAGTGCGATTCAGAGTATCTGCTGCCAGATTTGGAATCCTAGAGTTGTGAACAATTGCTTGAAGATTGCGTAGAGCATAGAGTTCCTTGTTTTGCTTTCTGATACAATTTGGAAACCGTATGTAAATTGAAGTGAAGCATAATTTAGACAGATTTTTGCGCCGGATTTTTTCTCTTTCAATTTTTTTTTTTTTTTCAATATCTGAAACTTCAATGCATACACCTTGCGTGCCAGAATCGTGTGTCAGCGTGTTTTGTGGTTGAGCAACGCAAAATAATCTGCATGTAATTTTGTTTAGATTTTTTAAAACAATTTTTTGAAAGGCATGTCAAAATCTGTTTTTTCTCCTCAATCTGGCTTGACTGCTGCTTGTCTTCGGCTCGCTGATTGCTTGAAACAGGGAATTCCGAGCTGTTCTAAAAAAGGAAATCAGAGTCGTATGTAGGTCAGACTGCCGACAGGAAGCTGAACAAGAGTGCTGCACACGCGTCCCTTCAGGAAACAAAATGGCTGCCCAAGCTCCCCATGCACAGTTACTTCCCGGAGAAAAAAAGAGGGAAGGTGTTAGTTGTGGCTGGCTTTCGATATCACAGACATAAGATTTCAGGAGGCCGACTTGTATGGCGCTGCTGGAGACGGGATTGCAGAACAGTCATAAGAACTAAATGTGTTTGCACAAGACGAAGCCAACCCCAACAATACAAATAGCCAATCCCAATGAACCGACACACAACCATTGTGAAGACAGTAGCATGACAGAACACATTGGGATCAGACGAGACATGCAAGAGGTAGTTCCCAAAATCCCACCCTGCCTGTCAGAAGAATATACGACGGAGAAGTGGCTAGGCTCCACAGACAAGGAGGTGGAGACCGACCGACCATTCCCAACTTCAGTTCTGTGAAATCGTCAATCGAACGGCGAAGAAGAGCTATGATGCCACCCATACCTGCCACTTTAGCCGACGTCCAGATTGCCGGCCCATGGTCCGAAACGTGGCTTGGCAGTCGGTATCTGCAGCACCTGGACAATCAAGCTGGCATTGCTGTTTTCGCTACTGATGAGAACCTTCAAAAGCTGGCTCAATGCTATACTGTGTATATGGACGCCACTTTCAGAGTGTGTCCTCCTCCATACACACAGTTTTTAACAATCATGGGGGACTTCCATGGCTTTGTCATTCCCCTTGTCCATGTTCTCATGGATACCAAAACTGTTGCTCACTACCGACATGTTTTCCAGGAAATCTAAGCACGTGTGAGAGCTCTAACTCATCACCGCTGGAGACCAGGCATGGTGATCACCGATTTCGAGATTGCTCTACAAACTGCTGTTGGCGTAGAGTTTCCTGCCACAGCCATACGTGCATGTTATTTCCACTTTACGCAGTCACTGTGGAGAAAAATCCAGGATCTGGGACTGGCTGTAGCGTATCGTCAAAATCGCCGCATCAAGGAAATTCTGAGGAAAGTGATGGCGCTTGGGTATCTGCCACAGGCCCTCATGAGACTCAACTTTACCAACTTGGAAAATGCAAGACGTACAAGACGCCTAGCCGTGCAAAACCCATCTGTGGACGATTTCTTCAGGTACATCAGAAACACGTACATGGGACAAGCCGCTACGTTTCCCCCGGACGTGTGGAACGTCTTCTTCAACCGAGACATGAGCCAGCGCACAAATAAAAACGTGGAAGGTGGGTTTAGTAGTAGCAATAGTAGAAGTAGTAGTAGTAGTCATGACGTTTGTATTCATGGGTTTACTTATTATTCTGAAAGGCTGAAAACGCATAATCATTTTTCAGAAAACAATTTCAAGCTAATCACTGTAATTAAGCCATTTAAGCCTACTGTCCCTTTCTAGGAACGCTAGAAATATTCACCTCTGAGTTTCTCAAACAGTGAAATGTGTGCAGATGTTTAATGTTAGCAATGCAGAGCACAACTGTCTTATATTACCAGTCTATTTTGTGCTTTCCATTAATTGTTGTATTTTTGGGAAGCAACTAAATGTACTTGCAAGATTTATTGCTGTTGGCGCTTTCCATCACCCACCAGCATATATAAGCCCATAGCTCCTTGGTTTTCAAAGGTTTTTTGTAATCAGTATTATAACTGATAAAAACTTTTATTGTTTTCTAGCCTACCATCGACCATTCAGCGTTGCGGTACAAGTTCGCCACCCAAGTCTGTGGACATTCGTTCGACACAGGCAAGTACAAGTAACAAAAGATCACATCCGCGGAGAATGGCGACACTCCACCTCGCCGAAGAAGAAGAAAGTGGAGGCAGCTGGAGAGAAGGCTGACAAACTTAAAGAGACAGTACAATGCCGGCAACCGCAACCTTGATGACTACTGGAGAGAGCAGTCAGCCATTCAGTCTGGGGACGTGGTTTGAACATGCACAGTGTTCTCCAACAGATGTTATCCTGGCTCCTCCGACCCTCTCTCTTATGGACTAGTCGTTTTATAAAGTGTTCCTCTGCTGAACTTGACTGTTTTGCTTGAGCTTCAGTTTGTCATTTGATATTTTAATTTTGCCCAAATCATAAAATTTATTTTGTTTCTACACGTTTTGTTTCTTCTTGCGAAGTCATCTCTTCCATTTAGAAAAAAGGATATTGGTGAGCTCCACTCTCTGGAGATTGTTTTATAATTGAGTTTATAACTGCGCTTAGATTTTTTTCAACATAAAAACAACCTCGAGAAAGCAGTCCATTACATTCATATCCCAAACTTTCACTGACTTTGAAACATGAATATAGCTGACTGCTGTCTTGAGATTCCTTTCATTATTTTATTTCTTAATTTTGTTTTCATTTTTTGACAAGTATTTTCAAAATAAATGCTCTTCAGTAAAATTTCTAAATTGTCATTAAGTTCACATTCCATTTGGGGAAATGGAGATAGGTAACTGCCGCTCATCGAGATTGCTTTTACAATTTGAATTTTAAAAAGTTTCATTCACATTTTTTTCTACTGCAAAACAACCTCAACAGAGCAGTTATTTATTGTTATATTGGAAAAAATTTGACCAATTTCAGGACATGGTCACGTGGATATAGATGACAGCTGTCTTGCAATTTTGTAATCATTTGATTTCTTAATTTTGTTTTGATTTTTCACAATTGTCTTAAAAATAAATATTTTCATTCAAATTTCTGAATATCGTTAAGTCAGCTATACCATTTTTAAAATGGAGATAGCTACCTCCCGCTCTCTCAAGATGGCTTTGAAAACTGATTTAATAAAAAAAAATTTCCTGTAGATTTTTCAACGAAACTCCACCTCGACATAGCAGTCGTTTTTATTTATTCCCAAAATCTGACTTATTTTGGGACGTGGATCTAGCTGACTGCCGTCTTCAGGTTCTTTTCATCATCTGATATCTTTAATTTGTCTTATTTTTTCCACAATTTTCTTCGAAATAAATATTCTTCAATAACATTTCTAAATTATTGTTTGCTCTATTGTAATGAAAGAGTTGATAGCTGCCCAGAAAATGTATATACAGTAGAGTTCGGTTAAAAAAAAAAATCGCTTACAACAAAACTCGGCTAAACGTATGCACAGCATATTTTTTTTAATAATAATGAATTTTGAAAGGCGCAATTCCAAATGATCTACACTTGCTCAAAGCGCCGCGAGCTGAACCCAACACGCACGCTCACGTCACCACACGCGCATTCACTCACTCACACTGACATACATTACAATGACGTGGTGCGAAGGGTCAGCTCAGCTATTAACGGAATTTAGAATCACTGCGGGGATCTATTGGTGTGGGGATCTATCGGTGCGGGGATCTTATGATGTCGAAAGCTATCCCGATAGTACCCCGCATTGGTAGATCCCCGCACCGATAGATCCCCGCAGTGATTCTAAATTCCATTAATAGGGATCTATCGGTGAGGGGATCTATTGATGTCGGGAGCTATCGGGGTGCACCCGATTACATTGCCCCTCTTTTTGTCAGTTTCACTATGAACTTGAGTGAAACCGTCCAGTATTTAACTAGTAAATCCTGATGATAAAGAATGTGTCGATGCTATTTCATTGTGCATTAATGTCCCAAAATCCTGTAGTGACAAAATCTGCTTTTGCTGTTATTCTCTATGGTTTTGTATGAAAATTAATGTGATATTTATATATTCAACAATACTTTATCATGGGTTACATTTTCAGTTCAACTTGTCACACTAATGTAACAATACTCTTACGTTAACATATTCACGCACTCACACGTTCACATTAGTGCACTAATAAACACTGATCTTTACAAACAAAAACATGTAGAAACTTGACTTAGAAAAGACACACATTAAGTAAAAAGATGTGTACTGCATTCAGAGACCAGAAGAAAACCCTTATCCTGTCCAGTTAAACAATGACGCTCTTTAGAAGAAAAAAAGCCGATAGCAACTGGAAGTTTATTGGACAGGTCTCCAGACTCTGTTGTCAATGAAGTTATGGTGTTATTTTTTCAGTCATCTTCAATGATCTGACGAGGGATGACCCTAATAGGGTCTTGCATTGTCTATCAAAAAACATTGACTAAAAAGTGGGGGGATGTGGGACAAAGGAAGACTGTGCATTCTCTTCCCCTGCACAGCTTTCCTTTGTCCCACATACCACATTGGACTCTTTCTCACTTTTTCTCTTCTTCGTCATAGTACAAAGAGACAAGAGTAAAAAAACCAAAAGTATGTAGCTATTGTCAGCCTGCAGTTTGGGGTAGGTTATTTTATTTATTTAAATTTTATTTTGGGACAAGCAATTTTTTGTGTCACTTTGCTGGGACTTTTTGTTTCACAGCCCACCGCTACCACCTTTTGTGTCTCCCCTTGCACACTTGCGTGCACACACCCACATGCATAACAGTTAACCGTACATGTCGCAAACTCCCTTTGTATCAATTATGTGAGCACATCAGAAAGCCATGCATACACACACACACACACACACACTCACACACACACATACATGCACGCATGCTATCCCTTGCGAGATTGACTAGAATTTTATAATCTTGATCTCAAGCAGCATGCAGAGAGAGGAAGAGATATACAGAGCCATCACCGGCATTCGTTAGGAAGTGACAGTTAATGTCAATTTCATGCTGGGGTGTGCAGGTCTGGAGTACATGCCGCTGTTTGCCTTTGGTAACGGTTAAAATCCTTTTGTTACTAAATAAAATGGTTGTTTCTTGGTGAAGGTTTGTACTAATTTCCTATCTTTTGGACTGAAAAGAAGGCATCATGACAACTCTAACAATGTGATTTTTGTTTTGGTAAAATGTTTTTGTTGGGATGTGTTTTCGCACAGGAGGTTTCAAATTCATAGAAGACCATGCAAGTGCCCTGATGCCGCTGTGGTCTAGTGCAGTAGTGGGTTGAGAGTGTTGGACTCTTAACCGAAAGGTTGTGGGTTCGATCCCAGCTCCTACCATGGCATTGTACTCTTGGGAAAGGCACTTTACGGCAATTTATCTCATCCCACCCAGGTGTAAAAGGGGTACCAGACTCATACTGGGAGTTAACCCTGCAATAGACCAGCATCCTATTCCACGCCACAATAACAAGGTTTAAACACCTGCCTCATGGGCCTTAGAGGCACAAATAGAGACTTATGCAAATGACCTGACACACGGTCCCTTGTAATGTGAAACTATTCTGCCAGTTTGATTGCGAGTTACAGGGCAGAGTCGCTAAAAATTAACATGAGTCTCCCTTGTCATCTAAGTTTTGTTTTCTTTGTGTGTGTGTGTGTGTGTGTGTGTGTGTGACAGGTACAGCATATGGGAACTATTGGGGGTTGGGACAAGCGGCACACTGTTGAAAATGTTCTACATGCTGTGGTTGGTGTACGCCTTGCCAGGTAGTACAACTATTGTGGCCTGACAGGCAAGAAATGCTTTTCAGGCCATACAGCTGTCTTAACTCATTGCGTACCGCAAACGAGAGTTTCTCGTTTGCGGTATGACGTCACCACAGACAGCAAATGAGAAACTCTCGTTCTTGACCAGTACTTTCAGTTCAGCACTTCTCTCGTTAGAGTTACATCCCTTAGCAGTTTGCTTACCTAATTATGCACAAGGGAAGTAACTCCTGCTCACGCTAACGTCGGTACAACGTTCGCTGACCGTTTGAAAATATCGAAGCGACGATGTAATGCGCCTACTCTTCGTCGTGAGAACGAACTTGCTGGGATTCAGACAGTGAATCAGACGCAGAACTGTCGAATGATAGTTCAGACGAGTTTGTTCCTAGTAATTCTGCCAAAAGCGAGTCGGAAATTAAGTGTGATCATAGTGAAGAAGTTGACTGGTTGTTTGTTCCTGAACCACGACCTTCGACTTCACGTGCTCCTGATGTTTTTGAAACAAGGAGAAGGGGGTATGGTGCACGAAATCGAGCAGGAGTGACTCGCGCAAGTGCACGGTTGTGCGGGTACGTATCAATGTGCCCCCGTCTGATTGTGCCCCCAGTGTCGTCTCATTGTGCTCCCGTCTCATTGTGGCCCCGTCTCATTGTGCCCCCAGTGTCGTCTCATTGTGCCCCCAGTGTCGTCTCATTGTGCTCCCGTCTCGATGTGCCCCCGTCTCATTGCACTCCCGTCTCATTGTGCCCCCGTCTCATTGCACTCCCGTTCTCATTGTGCCCCCGTCTCGTTGTGCTCCCATCTCGTTGTGGCCCCCGTAAGAATAACTGATTCAAAACTAAACAGAGGATATTACATCACTGACTACATAATCTCTCTCTCTCTCTTAACAAACACAAGGAAGAACACCAACCGTCTCACTTCAAGGTCGTTTGTGCATCCCGGCGAAATTGTATACTATATGCAATTTCGGCCATTTAAAAATCGTATAATAACTAATAACTTTATTATCAAACATTGAAAATAATGTATCATTCGCAAACTGTATTCATTGAAAATCAACTCGATAAAAATAAAGACATAAAACAATGAAAAAAGAACTTTATCTTTGAGATACAGTAGACTGCCGTTATCACGCAAATCTTCAATCAAGGGGCAAAACCAGGCTCAGGACCCACACCGGTGATGACGCCTAACTTTCGCGGGCTTTGAGGAAGTTTTTTTTTATTTTTAGAAAAGTAGGCTTGCCTACGTTATAAGTATGCCATGGGGAATTCCCAAATCCTTTAATAGGATGGACGAGTTTATTACTTAAAAGAGGGATGAAGGGTTGCTGTTTTCAGAGGAGTAACTGACGAGACCGGCGAAATTGCCTGTGGGGCGAAAATGTAACTACGGACCCTATGATGAGCTAGCGGAATCACCTAGTTATACACATCAAAGTCATCTACGTCATGATGGCGGCTCTTCAAAGAGAGAAGAAGAATTCAACGCCACATCACACATGAAAGAAAATCCTGAGTATATCCCGTCACTGAACTCGAAAGCCAAACTGCAAAACTCAGTTTAAGTATGGCTTTCCTGGTGAGAGGTGAAGCGGTGGAAAAGTTCTCGCATGGAGAGGTTACAGATACACTTTTCATAAAAGCACTTCGGATGGCCAGTTAGCTCTGCGCTGCTGGCGCCGTGGGCAGTGCCCCGCGAGGACAACAACAACAGATGTGTTTGACAGAAATTAGGACAACCCAGATATCCGTGTGGTTTTTCAAGCTCCCTGCCACAACCATCCCCCAGACACGGACTTGGTGAATAGAGCTCTTTTGAGAGAGCAGCTCAGGCGGGAAGCCTCTGAAGACCCAACCTGCCCAGCCAGGCGGATGTACCATGCTGGTGCTCACCGGTTTCAAAGAGTTGCTTCTGGTGGCGGTGATCGCGAGTTAACAACCTTTAACTCCATGAGGTCAAGCATCGAAAGAGCAGGCATGAGAATCTACCTCCACTACCGCCAACTATTGGAGATGTTCACATTCCGGGAGTTTGGGCTGAAACCTGGAACCAAGAGAGATTTCTTCATGAAATTGATCACCAGGCTGGTGTTGTGATCTTTGCTTCTGACGACAATCTTAAGGCTTTGAGGAAGTGCAATTTGTTGTACATGGACAGTACCTTCAGAGTGTGCCCTCGCCCCTTTTCTCAAGTCTTTACCATCGTTGGAACTATCCATGGGTTTGTGACGCCGCTTGTCCATGTGCTCATGGGCGACAGGCGTGCTGCAACGTACCGACGGGCTTTACAGCTCGTGAAACATGCAGTTCAGTGCCTAACACACCGCCACTGGCGCCCGATGAGAATCGTGTGTGATTTTGAATGGCGCTGTGGGGAGCCATCCACTTTGAACTTCCTTCAAACCGCAACAACGAACGTCTACAGACTTTGATCAGAAAGACCATGGGCTCTAGGTTATTTGCCTCTTGCCTTTGTCAGATTGTCGTTCCAGCAGTTCCTGACATCACACAACACACAGAAGCTCATCGCAATGTACCCTCAACTTGACGAATATTTGCAGGACTATATGTTCCGCACTTACGTTGCTGCCGACGCCCCCGTTTCCCTCCTGGTGACTGGAACGTGCACAGCCGAGACATGGACCAGAGGACCAACAACCACGTGGAGAGTACGTATATTATCATGTTTTAGCTACAACGCAGTCCTCTTGCTTTCAGACTCCTCCCTTTCTTGCTTGCCTCTCTCTCTCTCTCTTGCCTCATGCTGTTGTTGTTGTTGTTGTTACTGTTGTTGTTGTTGTTTCTTCTTCTTCTTCTTCTTCTTTGTTTTCTATTTGTTCTTTTTTCGTTTTTAGTGCAAATAGTAGGCCTATAACTAATAATCCACTCCTCCTTCATAACTGGGTAATTGGACAAACAGAAAGGTTAAACTTAAAATCTCATGGGCTGCGAAGTTTAGTGACTATAGGTTTGAATAACGTAGCTTTAGTATTATCTTGACCTTAAGATTAAGATTATATAGTCCCGTCAACAGCAGAGGTTATCTCAGGACTGTCACCATGTTCCAAACTACCACGTATATATGTTAAAAAAGGATTAAAAGCAAAACCTCTCCCAACCCATTAAAAACCGATTAAAAGAACCAATCCTAGGATTAAAAACCAACACGCTGAAATAAGATAAGACAATGTTGCCCACAGCCCAGCCGACCGCAAAGGGCCACACCAGGGCCGTCACCACGTTAAAAACAACTCACAAGTCAGTCATTCACACAATTCTTTAAAATACGTCCAAAAACACATCCAAAAGTTTGTTAAAAATCTTTCCACTGTGAAATCTCAGATCCGATGAAAAATGTAATCTCTTTCAAGAACTCAAAGATCGTGTCAGGCGGAACGTCTCTGAACAAGGTTTTCATGGAATCTGCTGTAAAATGTTTGTGTCTCACATCATGCAAATCCCAACACTCTAAAAGAATATGTTTCATTGTGAGTGGAACATGACATGGAATGCACCATGGAGCTTCTTCACCCTTTAAAAGGTACGAATGGGTAAAATACGAATGGCCGGTGTGCAGCCGGCACAGAACTGTTTCTTCTTTACGACCACCAGACGAAGATGGGAGGAACTCCTTTAGGTTTGGACGGATCTGAAAGAGTTTGTTATCCGTCTGTGTATTCCAATCCTCCTCTTGACCTTGCATAAAGGTCACCATATAAAGTACGTCTTAGAGCATCTTCCCATAAAGTACCAGTGTTCTAAATTTGGTGAAGGTAGCTTTAATAGTTCCCTAGAAAATCAACTTTGAGTTTTCGCGGACGGACACGGTGATGTCATTCCATTGCCATTTTTCTCCGAGGCCATAAAAGCCGCATTCACCAAATTTGGCTTATTCATGGTATGACCTAATTAATCATACTTTCTTTTTGATCTTGGCCCTAGGTCAAGGTCACAGTGACTGACGGAAAATGACACAAGCGACCACATATGCCGACTTTGTTTACTCAGGTGAGTTAATTAAAGAGAGATGAAAATGAAGGAAGAAATCCTCTCATTTTTTTTGCCAGGCTACCACAGAGCGCTCAGTCAGCTGATGGGGGGGGTGTGGCATCCTAACCTGTGGCACTTTATCTGATCCCTGAAAGACTGCCAGGCAGAAGCAGAAGGCAAGCTGGTGTCAGCAAAGAGGGGGGACACTCCATCCCCACGCCGCCGTAAGTGGCAGGTTCTGGAGGCCCGGATTCGACGACTGCATGGGCAGCTGGAGAATGGTGTTTGAGATTTGCAGTCGTTCTGGGGAGCTGTGAGTCATGCGCTCTGACACCCACGTGTCTAGCTAGCTAGCTGTCAGTTTCAACACATTGTTGTAAACATCAAGATTTTGACCTTTTTTTTTTTTTGGTAAATGTGTGTATAGGCTGCATTTAGCCTACCTGTGGTGCTGATTTTTTGGCAATTTATTTACTCAATTTTAGTAGTTTGTTTCATTTGACAATGTAAAGAAATCATGACTATTGTGAATGCAGAAAGTAAAATTTCTGGTGCTTTTTAATATGCTTTTTTCTGATAATGTGAAAGTTTGCTCTGGCTTTTATCTCATTTGACTTTACAAGAAAAAAAAATCATAATTGTGTAGTCTTTTGTTAATTTCTTAATTTCTTCATTTGCCTTTTGCTATCAAAAAGTTTCGATATCAATTTCATAATGCCAGTTGTGAGAAAGAGCATTTTGAACAATGGTTTCTTTTTTTTTCTTTCTTCTTGTGTTTGTATTACTAGCGTACGATGCTACAATGAATGGTAAAACCAATATCTTTGAATTGTTCGCCATGGCTTGAAATTGGTTGATTTCTTTCACTCTTGAATAAAGGAAGAAATTAATGCAAAAATCCGTTTTTCATATTTACTATTTTGTCTTGTTTTTGTCTGCCACACTTATCTGGCCCCTTCCACTGGCGTTACACCCAAGCCGCACAATCAGATCTGTCCTTCACACACACACACACCCAGGCCTCGGGGGCACATTGACATGAAAAAGGGAATTGAATAGCCGAATGGCTAGAGTCGCGGACCTGTGATCGTAAGGTCTCAAGTTTGAACCTCGCTCGAGGAGGAAATTTTATATCTTCGGAGTTGCATGTGCTCTGACTCCATTACCAAAGTCTGTCGGATTTAGGCTGTAAAACAAGGTCCTGTGCGTGAACGCATGTATCAATATCGTGCACGCATGTAAAATCCCACTCCTACTTTTCAGGAACAGTTGGCCTATGCGTTTCACGTAGGCCAGTGTGAGTGGATGCCACGAAAAATAACGCATTCACTCGACTACTTTGGCGTGGTCGAGAGTAAAACATACTGGGAGTGTATGAGATAGAGAGACTGTGTTGTGATTTGTGTGAATGACTAACGTGAATGGGCTCCAGGTCGATAGATCCCGGGGTCGATAGATCCCAGGATTGACAGTTAGTGTCGATCAATACAGCTAACATGCAGCAGCTCCTCTGTCACTAATACAGTTTTACGCCCAGCCATAAAATGTTTACTTGGGAGTTTATCTAATATTAGTAAAACTCTTTCGCGTCTGTGACCGTGTGTGTGTGTGTGTGTGTGTGTGTGTGTGTAGACTAAGATTAAGATTAAGATTAAAATTATAGTCCCGTCAACAGCAGAGGTTATCTCGGGACTGTCACCACATTCCAAACTACCACGTATATATGTTAAAAAAAAGATTAAAAGCAAAACCTCACCCAACCCATTAAAAACAGATTAAAAGAACCAATCCTAGGATTAAAAACCAACACGTTGAAATAAGATGAGACAATGTTGCCCACAGCCCAGCCGACTGCAAAGGGCCACACCAGGGCCGTCACCACATTAAAAAACAACCCACAAGTCAGTCATTCACACAATTCTTAAAATACATCCAAAAACCAATCCAAAAGTTTGTTAAAAATCTTTTCACTGTGAAATCTCAGATCCGATGAAAATGTTAATCTCTTTCAAGAACTCAAAGATCATGTCAGGCGGAACGTCTCTGAACAAGGTTTTCATGGAATCTGCTGTAAAATGTTTGTCTCACATCGTGCAAGTCCCAACACTCTAAAAGAATATGTTTCATTGTGAGTGGAACATGACATGGAATGCACCATGGAGCTTCTTCACCCTTTAAAAGGTACGATTGGGTAAAATACGAATGGCCAGTGTGCAGCCGGCACAGAACTGTTTCTTCTTTACGACCACCAGAAGAAGATGAGAGGAACTCCTTTAGGTCTGGACGGATCTGAAAGAGTTTGTTATCCGTCTGTGTATTCCAATCCTCCTGCCAGAGGTCTCTGACATAATCGTTAATTTTGGGTTTCAGATCTGAGCAGGGGATAGATGTGTTTGACAGATTCTCTCTTGTGGCATTCTTGGCCAAACGATCAACCATTTCGTTCCCTCCAATGCAACATGACCGGGAACCCAAGCCAGAATAATGTTGTAACCCTCCACTTTCAACTTGATAAAAAGTTTTTAAAAAGTGTAAAAGTTCTGGATGCTGAAGGTTGCGGCCAGCTATGGCCTCCAAAGCTGACAGTGAATCCGACAGAACCAGAAAGTCCCTTCATAGACTGTGAGATTATCCTTAGTGCCAGAACCAGAGCTGTAAGTTCAGCAGAGTAAGCAGAAGCATCTGAATGAATATGTTCCAACCGTATTTGAGAAGGAGCACTAGGGCAATAGGCTGCACAGGCCACTCCATCTTCAGACTTGGAACCGTCAGTGAAAATTTTCAAATAGGATGGGAATTCTGAACAAAGGTCAGCATACAACGCCTTGTATGCCAGAGAGCTGGTACATTCTTTGCGAAAAGCTGCAAGATCAAAACGAATCTCTGGTGTAAAAAAGGTCCACGGAGGTTGATCTGGAAACTTAGAAAAATCGGACACAACTCCTAGGTCTAGACCTGCATTCCGCATGTGAGGCTGCATATGAAGACCAAACGGTGGAATACAGTTGGGGTTGTTTTCGAATTTGCTTTGGAACTGAGGGTCAAAGACACAGTCATAGGCAGGGTTCTCTGGTTCCGAGAGCAGTCTGATATAGTAGTTCAAAGATAGTTTCAGCCTGTGGTTGGACAGTGAGGGTTCACCTGCCTCTGTGTACAGGGCTGTACACAGGGGTGGTGCAGAATGCTCCAAGACAGAGACGAAAGACCCTGATGGTGAACTGGGTCTAGGACTTTTAGATACGAGGCTCTAGCGGCGCCGTAAATGATGCTGCCGTAGTCCAACTTGGATCGAACTAACGCCCTGTAAAGATGGAGAAGTGTGCGTTTGTCTGCACCCCAATCCATATGAGCCACTACACGGAGGATATTCATGGCTTTGAGGCACGATGTTTTCAACTTCTGAATATGGGCTTTAAAATTTAACTTTTGGTCAAAGGTAACACCCAAAAATTTGGCTTCTGTGACAGCAGGAATTTTAACCTTATCTACGAAAATTTCTGGTGGTGGAAAAAGTTGTCTGAAATTGTGAAAGTGGATGCACTCTGTTTTAAATGATGAAAACTTGAACCCATTTTCGACTGCCCACTGTTGGATTTTATAAACACACAACTGGAGTTGGTGCTGTACACCAGCAAATGATTTCCCAGATGCATAAAGGGCAAAATCATCAACAAAAAGAGAGCAGTCTGAACCTGGTTGACAAAATTGACAATTTCGTTTATTTTTATACTAAACAGGGCTGGGGAAAGGATACTACCCTGTGGAACATCCTGCTCATGAATTTCTGATAATGTCCCCACACGGACCTGGAAGGATCTGTCTGCCAAAAAACTGTTCTATGAACACTGGGAGATTGCCACGGAAACCCATCCGATGGAGGTCTGACAGGATTCCATACTTCCACGTCGTGTCATAGGCCTTGTCTATGTCGAAAAGAATGGCAACAACATGCTTTTCTCTAAAATGATATTAGACGACAGTGCTGTCTTCATTGAAGAAAAAGGACCTTCAAAGTTCCAGAAGAAGAAAACTGAGGCAGAGGACGAGGCAAAGAACTGTTTTTGAGGTTTCTTCTCATCCTCTCCCAAGCAAGAAACTGGTCTCAAACAAGACTGGGAAAGCAGCATGTGTCCTCAACAAGCCGCTGTCTGACGTCTATGCTGACTACAAGGAAGCTGTTGATAACCCTGTTAGCTTCAGCTAGTTCGCTTCATGTCGGCCAAAGCATGTATGCTTGCAGAGACAGGCCATTTTAAGGCAATGTCTTTGTGAGTACTGCACCAACGTGGAGCTGAAACCTCGGGCTGTCAATGAAGTGGCAGCTCGGATTGACAACCGGTGTTGCATCAGACATGTCTACCATGCGGTAGATATCATCACCTGTGGAAGATCGCAAGGAAGCTGGAAGAAGGAGTGCGCCCATGGCAACTGTTTGCAGTGCTCCAGCCAAGACCTGACCAACCATCTGAACCCACTGACGCAGCACCAGGCTCCTGTGATGTGGAACAAATGGGAGTCCCAGGCCTATGTGTCAACAATGGGAAAAGGGTACATTTTTTTTATTAACCTGTATAATAAAAACAAGAACTATAATTCAGCTCACAAAAAAAGTGATTATAACATTTATTACCAATTAAAACTATGAATAATAATAATATAGCTTTTATACAGCGCTACTCCCAATCTTAGATGGGCTTGGGGCGCTTTACATCTGAACAGTTGCAAATTTCCTAACACCTTACACTCGTTAAAAAAAATCATGTGCCATTTCCTAATCACACACGCACACACACACACACACACACACACACACACACACACCTACGCACACAGCTCAGGGAAAGCCTTCTTGAATAGGAAAGTTTTCAAGGAGGATTTAAAGGCTTGAAGAGATTTTGAGTTTTGAAAAGCTGAAGGGAGGGAATTCCAGATGACTGGAGCCTGACAAAGAAAGGAGCACGGTCCAAAGGATGAGTTTTTCATTTGAAGAAGGGGGGGGTGGGGGGGGGGGGGGGGGGGGGATGATGATGAAACTGCACTGGTGAAATTTTTTTGCCATATGTCCATCATAACGAATTCAAATTTGTATGTGAAGCTGATAACAGCTTTTTTATGTCACAATAATACTGTATTATTGCAGGGTGCTGAGCCTTTAGCTTTCTTATAGTGAGCCTGGTGAAGCCTTCGGCATAATACCAGAAAGTGCCCAGCGCCTGTACTGGCATATATGAAACAGCAACTGAGCTTACGAATGGTATACTGAAGCTGATGCAATACTGTGGGTCTAATTTCTTGCGATTTGTGTTGCAGGGCAGCAGAAAGGTGTTGGTGAAGCACGCAGGGTCAGTTGCGGAACTGATCGAAGAGTTGAAGGATGAAGTGGTCTTCCTGGCTCAGCATCTTTTTTGGGCAAATTGGCAAGCGAAGCAGTTTGAGTCCATGAGAATGAGCCATCCTTTTCCGCCAGCAACAGTGGGTATGGTCCTGGACTTCGCCGAGAACTTTACCAGCACTTTTCAAGATGAAGTTCAGGCTGTCCACTGGCATCATGAACAGGTAACTCTGCATCCAATTGTAAGTTACTACTGTGTCTGCAAGATGAATGTGAAGAAACTGTAACAGAGTCCATGGTTTTCATTTCCAACGACAAAAACCATGACCATCATGCAGTGTTTCAATTCACACGGGTTGCACTCTGGAGCGGAATTTCTTTGGCTCTCGTCATGGAAAAGGGCTTTCAGATGGGGAGAGTGCTGTAGTGAAGCACCATGCCACTACAGCCATCAAAGCAGGGGCAGCTACCATCTGTGACGCCAAAGACTTACTTGATTATTGTAAACGGAGCAAGCTCCACACAAACAACCAGAAGCACGAGCTCAGGCCTGCAAAACTCATTTCTTCCGCAGCTTTTTCTGGGTCGAGTCAACAGACATAGTACATCAGAGAAACAGGCCTGTGAAAACGCTCAAAGGCACCAGAAGTCTTCATGGGAGTGAAGTGTGTGGAGCAGAATGTCATTCTGACACGCAATCTGTCCTGCTTCTGCAATTCCTGTCGCTCAGGTGTTGGCCATTGTGAGAATACCAACACTGCTGGTAACTGGCACTGAGAAGAACTGATACCAGTGGGTCCACAGCGCCAGCCTCCAGCTGCACAAGATCCTCCTGCTGTGGCCGCTCCACAGCACAAGCCTGCAGGTGCACAAGATCTTCCTGCTGTGGCTGCTCCCCAGCACCAGCCTGCAGCTGCACAAGATCTTCCTCCTGTGGCCGCTTCACAGCACCAGCCTGCAGCTGCACAAAATCTTCCTCCTGTGGCCGTTTCACAGCACCAGCCTGCAGGTGCACAAGATCCTCCTGCTGTGGCCGCTCCACAGCACCAGCCTGCAGGTGCACAAGATCTTCCTGCTGTGGCTGCTCCTCAGTACCAGCCTGCAGCTGCACAAAATCTTCCTCCTGTGGCTGCTCCACAGCACCAGATAAGATAAGATAATGTTGCTTAGAGCCCAGCCGACCGCAAAGGGCCACATCGGGGCTGTCACCACGTTAAAATCAACTCACCAGTCCTTGAAAAAAAAAAAAAAAAAAAAAAAAAAAAACTTTCACACATCTCTTTAAATGATATCTTCTAGAAACGCACCAGAAACTTCGTTAAAAACCTTTCTTCCGTAAAATCTTAAATCAGATGAAAAATGTTAATCTCTCTCAAAACCCAAAGATCACGTCAGGTGGGACATCTCTGAACAGAATTTTCATGGAATCTGCTGTAAAATGTTTGTGTCTCACCTCATGCAAGTCCCCCAACACCAAAAGAATATGTTTCATTGTGAGTGGCACATGACATGGAATGCACCACAGAGCTTCTTCACTCTTTAAAAGGTAGGAATGAGTAAAATACGAATGGCCAGTGTGCAGCTGGCACAGAACTGTTTCTTCTTCTTACGACCACCAGACGAAGATGAGAGGAACTCCTTTAAGTTTGGGACGGATCTGAAAGAGTTTGTTATTTGTCTGTGTATTCCAGTCCTCCTGCCAGAGGTCTCTGACATAATCATTAATTTTGGGTTTCAGATCTGAGCAGGGGATAGGTGTGTTTGACAGTTTCTCTCTTGTGGCACTCAGCCTGCAGCTACACAAAATCTTCCTCCTGTGGCCTTCACATCACCAGCCTGCAGCTGCACAAGATCCTTCTGCTGTGGCCGCTCCACAGCACCAGCTGCAGGTGCACAAGATCTTCCTGCTGTGGCTGCTCCTCAGTACCAGCCTGCACTGCACACGATCTTCTTGCTGTGGCCACTCCCCAGCACCAGCCTGCAGCTGTACAAAATCTTCCTCCTATGGCCACTCCCAGCTGTACAAAATCTTCCTCCTATGGCCACTCCCCAGCAGCTGCAGCTGCACAAAATCTTCCTGCGGTGGCTGCTCCCCAGCACCAGCCTGCAGCTGCACAAGATCTTCCTGCTGTGGCCGCTCCCCAGCACCAGCCTGCAGCTGCACAAGATCTTCCTGCTGTGGCCGCTCCAGACGTAGTCCCAGCTGTACCTGCGACTGATATGCCTGCTGTTAGGCTTACGTCTCCTGAAATCGAAGGACTGCAACCAAAGACTGGAGACTTTTTGGAGGTTGAGCTGGATGGTCACAACAGAGCTGTGACATTTTTTGGCAACAGATTCATCAGATCTCCATGTACAATTCTTGGGGGGGAAAAAAAAAAGGCAGGGTCAGATTTGTATGTGTGGTCCGATGATGCTTTGGTTTCTCTATACCAAGTGAAAAGAATAGTTCAGCCTCCAGTTCTGGCACCCCACACGTGGGCTTGCTTTAGATTTGCATCTCCGTAACATAATCTTTTCAATTTTTGTACTATTTTTTTTTTTTTCTCTTTGTTGTTTTGGGGAACTTTCTTGTCGTTTGGTTTGTTAGTTGTTTTTTGTTTTGAGCAGTGTCAACTCTAAAATTTATCAGAAAATGATTTGCAGTTCTGTACTTGTTCCTTCACCAAAAGCAATTCTTTTCACACAATGACTTCATGTGCTGTGTTTTAGCTGCAAAATGACATTACATCAGTGACATTGTCAAATTACATTCGGATTGCATTGCTCCATGATTATTTTTTTTCAGTCGAAATGTTCTTTTTGCTTTCCAGTCGAGACACTGGGAACAATTTGTGACAGGTCATAGGTCAAAGCTACAGTATGCAGTTAATTGTGCCTCTTTAACACACTTTCACACACAAAAAACTAATGTGATAGATGTCAGTCAGACTTGGTACGAAAGTGCATAGTAAGATAGTGTATTATCTTTGATTAGACTAACAACTCCCATCCCCCCCCCCCCCCCCCCCCCCCCCATCCCTCCCTTTTCATTGTTCAGTATCAAGACAATTTACAATTTTGTTATTTCTTTTTCACAAAGCAGTTGAAACAATGAAAGACACATTAAAACATGTTAATGGAAGAACCATATGATTTCTTGTAAGGTTTCCTGACTTGGTCATTTTTGGTGTCCATGTTACATTTATAATGTTTTTATGTTTCATAATAAAAAAAAAGTTTGTAATGTATTTCAATTTCGTCTTTGCTGGTGCATTGCTTAGCTTGTTGAGTGTGTGTGTGAAGCTATATGATATATCTTTACCCTTTATGTAATGTATAAAAATATTGTTGCCGTGTCAGATGAATAGGTAAAAATTCAGACAGGCATCATTTTAACAAAAGACAGATCACAGCATCAAAAAAGCTTTGCCTGCACTGAATTGTTTAAAAAAACACTAACAGTGTTACTGAACAGCATTTTATTTAGTGCAAATCATGACTTTATTGACTTTTGGTGTGTCCACGTTACACGACTAATGAAGCAAAATTACCTCCATAAAATAGGTCATAACTTTAAAACGCAAAGTCCCCTTGCTAATTCTTTTATGGTTCAAGTACAGCAGGGATAGCATGACAAACCAGCTAAAAAAAGATCTCAAATGAATCACTTTAAATTTTTTGAGTCAATGTCACACTTTTGGTACACTGTTTCCAAGAAAGAGCCATATATCTTGTGCATTGGAGGATTTCAGGTGCACCCTGGAAAGGAATTTTTTTGGGGTCACGGCACGGAAAAGAACCCTCTGCTGGGGAAAGCGCAGTCCTCAAGAGTGGTGCAGCTCTGACAGTCAGGTCTGGAGTGGCTGTCATCCAAGATGCAAAGGAGCTGTTCTTGTTTTGTGTCAAACAGCCACTTCAACAAGCAGCCTGATGGTGATGGTGAAAACTGCAAAAATTTTCTGTGCACATTCTTTTTTGTGCCAGAGATCATCCGCAACAGGGGTCAAACGGTCAAGACACTTAAAGGAACAGGTAACCTGCATGCAGCAGTGAAGTGTTCAGAACGGAACATTGCTGACACGAACACTGTACTCCTGGGCATGTAGTCCTTACCAAAATGGAATTGGCATCTGCCTGAATGAGGGTTTGATAGAACCTTGGAACCAGCAGGCTTTGATTCCAGAGCAGCTGCATGGTGCCAGTCCAGTCCACCTGCTACCCCTGTTGCTGGCTGTGCTGCTCCTCCTGACATTGCCCATGACCATCAAAATAATGGACAAACTGATCAGGACTGTTGTGCTATTCCTTAAGAGCTAGCAGATTGTGACACCTGTGCCCCCCCTCTTGAAGACGATGCCTCCACATCAAAAGATCATGTGGTAACTGCTACCCCTCCTCATGAATATCATGATGATGGCAGAAGTTGTGCTCCCCATCCAGCAGACAATGCTCATTCTGAGGACCATGCTGATCATGACCACTCTCGGCATGATAGCTGTGCCTCCTCATCTGAACACCATCCTCAGAACCATGCCACTGATAAAAGCTATGGCCCATCCAATCACCCCGGCGGCAATGACGATACTTCCCAACCGCCTGAGGTTGTTTCTGAAGCCAGTATTGGGGATTTTGTCAAAGATAAGATAAGATAATGTTGCTTATAGCCCAGCCGACCGCAAAGGGCCATATCAGGGCTGTCACCACGTTAAAATCAACGCACAGGTCATTCATCCACACAATTCTTTAAAAGACATCGTCTAAAATCTCATCCAAAACTTTGTTAAAAATCTTTCCACTGTAAAATCTCAGATGGATTTTTGTCAAAACCAAATTTACTGGGCGACAACGAAAAGTGTACTTCTTTGGGAAAGTGAAAGAGAGGGATGCAGACGCCAACATGTTCAAAATACAATTCATGAAAGACACTGGTGGGAAATTCATCTGGTCAGATGAGGGATGGGTGTCTGCTGATCAAGTAGTGTGCAAAATGAATCCACCAAAGTTGGCTTCCGGGCAAGGACTGGCATTCATTTTTGAATGAACGAATTTTGCTGCAGACAGTCTCCCACCCCCTTTTTATTTTTAATGGGGGAAAAAAAGTATGTATTATAAATGTATACTGCATGTCATGCCATCCTTACCCCATCTTCAGATTGCAAGTGTTCGATTTTGTCAATTTGTGGGTGCCTAGCCTCCACTCCACCCAATGAATTTGAATTATATTGCTATGCATGTGTATGCTCCTACCCCCTCGATACCCAGCATATTCCCTCTGTGTGTGTGCGCATGCGCCCCTTCCTTGACCACTAATCACCTTACAAGTAATGCTATGTCATGTAATGCCACCCCTACCCCATCGTCAGAGTGCAAGTGTTTGATTTTGGGTGTGCCCAGCCTCACTCCACCCAATGAATTTGAACTAAATTGCTATGCATGAGTATGCCACTACCCCCCTCCATACCCACCATATTCTCTCTCTGTGTGTGCGCATGTCCCACTTCCTCGACCCCTAATCACCTTACAAGTAATGTTCATTAAATGATAAGACCTTACAAGTCATGTTCATGATGAGTGAGAGCGATTTTTTTTCTTATATTTTTTTTTTTTTGTTTTTAGGGTGGAGTATCAATATTACTGTTTTTGAAACAATAATCAGCCTTGCTTATCTGATTGTAAAGTTGTTTCTCTTCACTGGGTCAACGACAAGGCATTTGTTTCAAATTGTTTTTCTCTAACTGATTTCGTTTCCTTGTTACGTTGGACACAAACAGTTGAAAGTGCTTAACAAAATATCAACTGTTTAGCTTTTATATTCTTGTATCATGAATATCTTATCATTTAGCAACAGTAAAATAAGAGATTTGTCCACTTTACCAAACAGAAAAGCTGTTGTAGATTCTGATAGTATTTTTTTGTTTCTGCGTTACATTTGACTTAAAAAAAAAAATTGTGATGATGCAGAAACATTTCAAAAGTGGAGAAATCGGTTTCTGTCTGCAACTTTTACCAAAGTGCAAGATCACTGCTGTCCAAAATAGGAAACTTGACTGAAAAATGGTTTTAGAGTAAATGCCATGGAGGAAAAAAAAAAAACTTTTTTTTTAGTATCGTTTTTGACACAGTTTAGCTTATTGGTCTTCCTCACAATTATGTGTTGAACCAGTTATGTTGCATTTGGGTGCTTCTTATTGTTTTCATGTTGAATAAAGGCCTGTAGTGCTCTCAAATTCTTTGTTTTGTTTTAATTTGTGAAGTGTTCAGTTACCGTGTTACATTGGACACACAAGTGTGTGTGAGTGATTTTAAAATAACTACAATCAAAGACAAACATCCATGCCGTTAAAAAGTTAATAAAACTTGATTATTTAGACCTTTATGCAAAAAGTGTAAAAAGCATGCATTCTGGGATTTTTTTTTTTATTTTTGTGGTCTGTGTTACATTATTGGTACACAATTCTGGAGATTGACCCACTATTATTATTTCCATGCTATTGTCTCTTTGTTTACTTATATGTTATGTTTGCTTGTCTGTAGAACATTGTCCAAAACACCCTTGCAATATGTGTTTTTGTTTTGATCTCTCTCTCACAAAAATAATTTGATGAATGTTAATGCTATCTGTTGTATGCTATTTAAAACATGAAATATTGACTACATCATTGTGTATGTACTTTGACACTGATGTAAACTTAAAAAAAAAAAACCAACTTCATTGCAAAAAAAAGAAAAAAAAAAAGGTGTGTGTGTGTGTGTGTGTGTGTGTGTGTGTGTGTGTGTGTAGGCTACAGAATCACCATATCTATCTGGAGATTAAATGTAATATTATAAATATCATTACTTCAACAAAACAAATGGCATTACTCTCCACACACACACACACACACACACACACACACACACACACAGAGCAAGCGAGACGGGGTGGTAGTGGGGGTGATGGGTAGACTCACCGATGCTCCAAACGATCCAAGAGTCTCGTTTGTAGGACGATATTTCACTTTTGCTAGGTGCTTTTCAGCAAGAACGTGGTTGATCAATGCTGACCTGCCCCGTGAGCCATACTACTTGACCGCGTCATTACACCATGTGCAGACTGCTTGTCCTGGATAGGTGATTTTCCTCATGATGCAATCTTTCAGTCTAAGAATCACACTGTGGCTGACGGCACCTTGGAACTGGTCAGCATCACTTTTGCGCTCACTTCCTCCTCCAACTGAAGCATCGACTTGCTTCGCCAAGAACTTTCTCGCTTTCACCTATCTGACGAAGCATTCTGGTTTTCGCTACTCTCGTGAAACCAAGAGAAAATAGCGTCAAGAAAGAAACTCGCAAACAGTTTGCAGCGTTCTCAAACATCAACTTCCGCTTTGATGGTTTCGGTCAACCGCAGAATGAAAACAAATAGTGCAGTCGCGACTGGCCCAAGCAGAAACCGGAAACATCCATTTGAGAACGGATCAATTGGGAACACAATATCAATCGACCTCTCGTTGCACATTAGCTTCATCACAAACCTACCTCTACACACCCCCCCCCCCCCCCCCCCCCCCCCAACTTTCTCAACGGATTTACACTTGTCTCAAAACCGACCCCTGAGGCCATCAAAAAGACGGAAATCCGCCAATCGGCGGAAAAATCCCATCTCTGTAAATTCAGCATTAACAGTGTGTTTTACACTCAACATTATCTAAGTGAATGCTTTTTAATTTCATGTATCATTAGTGCTTAGATCTTGCACAAAATTTATATCAGGTAAGGTAAGGTAATGTTGCTTATAGCCCAGCCGACCGCAAAGGGCCATATCAGGGCTGTCACCACATTAGAATCAACTCAAGTAATCCAAAAAAAAAAAAAAAAAAAATCCCTTGCACACATCTCTTTAAAATACATCTTATAAAAATGCAACAGAAACTTCGTTAAAAATTTTTCTTCCCTAAAATCTTAAATCAGATGAAAAATGTAATCTCTTTCAGAAACTCAAAGATCACGTTTGGAACATCTCCCCAGACAGCCTCTAACATGGGACAATATTGCATGGACATTAGCTCCGCATTGGAATCCAAAGTCAAGGCACTTGGTGTGTGGAGCCAATACTGAGCCGCAGCTAACATTGGCTTCTGCGAGGAACATTTGTTCTTCCTTGGATCCGCGTTTGATGCAATGATACTTTGCGTGCGTGCGCCAGGCCGCCGTGATTCTTGGCACGGTCTGCGAGCGCGTGTGCTGTAAAAAGTACGTCATCATTCCATTCTTATGAATCGCAGACAGGGGTGCGAGATTAATATTCTGCACTACCGGCTTGCGTTCCGGGGGCGAAACGTTTGAATAAAAAATCACGTGACCGTAAGCATGACGTAATTTTTTTTCCGAACGATTCGATTAGGTTTACCATCATATGATTTTTGATTCAAACGTTTGACTACGTTCTGTCCCCCGGAACCCAAGCCCGGTTTTCTTTTGCAGTCTGGAGCCAGAATTTTCTTTGTGTTTGGGTGCCAGAAATCATCATTGTCAGTATACAGCCAGTCTACGACCACAAGGTAATAAAATTTCTGTTTGCTTAGTTTGTTTACCAAAACCGTCAATTTGAAAAGTTGGGGGGGGCCGCCGCATGCCACGGGGCCGCAATGCTGGGGCCTTCTATATCACTTCTAAAATATGTTGAGCGGATGCGCACTCTAAAGTGTATGTGTGTTTGACAAGTGTGAATCTCTCTCTCTCGCTCTCTGTCTGTCTGTCTCTCTCTCTAACTGATTTGTCGGCGACATTGTTGTTTAGATCTAGATTTAAAGTAAGACCAAGTGCCCCAAAACTGTTTACGGGGGTTGCGGGCCTTTAGTTCTACGCACACTCTTTCTGCCTGTAAGATTGATAAGCCTATAGGCCTAGGGCTACTTGCAAAGTCATGGAGTGCCAGATCATTCCCGGTGATCGAGGAGCCAAGGTTCTGCTAGTGGATGGACACAAGTACCACAAGCAAGTCGCTAGAAACCAAACAATAACTTGGCAATACGCGAGGCGCAGGATTTGCCAAGTTAGGATCAAAACGAACACGTTTGACCTGCAAGCAGTCGACCCAGACATTCGCCTCCAACATCATCGGATCCCGCAGCATGACCATGGGCCTGATGACGATGCTGTGCGGCGCAGTGAGATCAGGCGCCGATTCTGCCAAACAAGACCCAACCAGGCCACTCAAGCGCGTATTCGACGACGAAATGCGCGTTGGCGGTCAAGGAGGGGGAGAGCGTGGTGAGAGTATTTTTGTGTGTGAAGTCAAGCAGCAGTGCATGAAGACTGCCGTCGCAATTTACTAATAAACACAACATTCAAAGTTACCTCCGAAAAAAAGAAAGAAAGTCTGCCTGCTTTAAACATTGCACCAAACCTACGTTCACAAAATCAACCCTTTGATTTTGCCAGATGTTGTCTTTTTTGTGGGACTCCTGCAGAGCTCAATGCACGTAGTGGCCAGAAAGTGCATCCAGTGAGAACATTTGACTTTCAAAGCTCAGTTGCTAAAGTATGTTTACAGCGTGGAGATGAATGGGCAGATACGGTCAAAAGCAGACTGGAATTTGTTTCCGATTTGCCAGCTGCTGATGCAGTTTATCACCAGACATGTAGTGTTCATTTCAGAAGTAGAAAAAGGCTTCCTAAGGCCTTTGCTTCCACAAAGATGAAAAAAGAATCAAGCTTGGACGGCCTAAAGATGAAAAAAAGCAGATGCCTTTGAAAAGATCACTTCTTTCATTCGTGACAATGATAACGAACAAATTACTGTTGGTGATCTCATCAACAAAATGAAAGAATACAATGATGGCGATTCCTACAGTCATCCAAAGATGAAGGACGAGCTTAGAAAACATTTTGGTGAAGAACTCATCATCACAGAACTGGATGGAAAAGCTAATGTTGTTACAATCAGGAAAACAGCATCATCCATCTGCATACATTTTACTCAAAACAAATGTGTGATGAGGAGACGCAGAAAAAATCAATAATAGAAACAGCAGCAGAACTCATCAAGAGTGACATTAAAGCCTTGCCTACATCACGTGCATTGTATCCCAACAAAGATGACATAGCATCATTGTCAGCAAACTTAGACTTTGTACCTCATTCGTTGCAGCTTCTCCTGAAGACTATTTTCAGTGGAAAGGACACAGACTTGAAAATCGCATCAACAGGCCAAGCAATCATGCAAGCAGCTCGTCCTCGTGTTCTTATATGCCCACTGCAGATTGGATTAGCAGTCCAGATCCACCATTGTTTCAGTTCCAAGTTCCTAGTGGACACTTTGCACTCTCTTGGTTTCAGTATGTCATATAGTGAGGTCATGACCTATGAGATGAATGCTGCTATATGTCTGACCACAGAGTTGCATCAACACCTGAGGGTAGTTTTATTCAGTACATGGCAGACAATGTTGACCACAACACCGCTACACTTGATGGATTCAACACCTTCCATGGTATGGGAATTATTGCCTCAGTTACTCCCAAAGTGAACAGCACAGTGCAGGTGAAAAGGCTAACACATGTCATGTCAGGGCAGAAGACATCATCAACAAGGCAAAGATTGACATCCAATATTTAAAGAGGAATGCCTGGGACTGCTGAAACTGAAGTTTGAGAGTCTGACAAATTTAGTTGTCGAAGATTCAACATCAGAAGTGGACTTGATTTGGCAAGCTTGTTGGCTGCTACATCCAGCAGCACCATCTTGGTCTGGAGTCATGCAAGCTGTTCACCATGGACATTTTCCAGGGCAGTCATCAATCATCTTCATGCCAATGATAGATATGAATCCCAGTGACAAAACATGTATATATTCTACTCTATGTTTCATCAGTGCTGAAGCAAAGCGCAATAAGTCAACACCTGTCTTGACATTTGACCAACCTCTGTGGTGGAAGGCTCTCAGCATCATTTCAAGTGAACCAGCAGACAGTGATCTTCGAGCCATTGTTCTTCGTCTTGGGCCGTTCCATCTTGAAATGAGCTTTCTTGCGTGTATTGGGCATCTGATGGAAGAAACGGGTCTCCATGAAGTATTGTCAACTGTGTACGCTTCAAATTCTGTAAGTGCAATGCTTCAAGGAAAGGCTGTACAGCGTGCAGTTCGTGGACACTTTTTGCTGGATGCAGCATTAAATGCACTGCTGATATCAGACACGTTTGGTGTACCTTTGCCACTTCCTGAATATCAGACTGAAACAGATGACAATGAAGAGCACGAAAACTACCATTCGCTGCAAATGTCTGCCAATGTGCTTCCTGTTTTTCTCTGACGCCAGGACAGCAGAAGTCACAAGGAACCCTTCATGAACAAGAAAACTCCTTGCATGCCCAAGTGTCACCCTGCTGACAGACCTATCCCAAAATGAGACACAAAGAAATGACTGGGACTTGGTGCTGAAACAGAACTAAAACCAGTTTGCTCATCTAACGTGTCTCATGATGTGGAAAACGTTGTATCAAATGCCTTGAACGAAATGCAAGAAAAGGAAGATCTTCAAACGGTGTCTCTCTTGCACAACCAACTGTTGAATGATGCAACAACAATAGATTCAGTTAGGAACAATGATTGTGTCAGTCGGATTGCCAGAAAACTGAACAGCAAGAAACTGTCGCTCAGTGGTAGAACTTGTGAACTATGGCTCCAGTACATGGCTATGGTTGAGATATTGAAACGATTTCTGAAGGCTGAAAGAACTGGAAACTGGCTCCTTCATCTATCTGTTGTACGTGAAATGCTCCCATACCTTGCTGCAGCTGGGCACAACAATTACACCAAGTCTGCCTACCTGTACCTTCAAATGATGAACAAGCTTGACAAGATCAACCCTTTTGTCTACAGAAACTTTGTTGAAGGACATCATGTTGTGAGGCGAAGCAATAGATACTGGGCTGGTATTTCCTCTGACTTGACCATACGAGCAAACCCTGATGCGAGGTCTGAAGACAACAGGTGGTCTCACACGAGGGAGGGGGCATGACTGAGTTGCAACGTGCTAAATGGGTGCTTTCCATGCCAGCATGTGCTGATGTCAACACTGCCATGCAAGAAGTCACCGATACCTGTCGACTTACAAGTGATCAGCACATAGAAATGGGATCTGCTCGAACAGCAAAGGACACAGATGACATGATGGTCATCACATCCTATCTTTCGGAAAGGAACCCATTCATCGATGACCCTAGCCTCAGAAACATCGACAGTGGCGTGGTGGCAGACTCATCTGTGAATGTGGAGAAAGCAAAAGCAGTTGGTCTTGGAATTCTAAAAGCCATGGAAGGTCAAACAGCAGCAGATCTGACCATGAAAAAGAAGAATCAAGTCAGAACGCTTGGGGCAAAGAAGGCTGTCAAAGTGGAAGGAAATCCAATAACAATAGACCCTCAACTTCTTTTTTCCAACGCTTCATTACTGCACCAACACCATGTATGATGATAAAAAAAAAGTTTTTGTTTCAGTATGAATTGTGTGGCTTTCCTTCCTCGTTATTTGAGTCACCAAACTTCATGCGGCAGCCAAACAAAGGAGCACTGGCTGATGAGCTTTGGAAAATTGTTCTTGCCAATGATGAGATTCCCAGTCATGTACCACAAGACGTGCAATTTGTGGTTGATGGAGGCTCTCTACTTCAGCGACTTCAAGCACCATGGAAGCGTGGCAGCACTTTTCAGAGCATCATTGATGTCTATGTGAGATTTTTGTCTGCTATCACTATCCGAAAGCTGTCATTGTCTTTGATGGGTACATGTCTGGACCATCCACAAAAGACATGACTCACCTTCGGCGGACCAAAGGGCGGAAAGCAAGTGCTGTACATTTCAAACCTGAAATGATATCCGGTCTACAAAAGATCAGTTTCTATCGAACAAAGAAAACAAGCAACGCTTCATTTGTGCACTTGGGGTTTGTTTAGAAAAGACCTGTACTGTCATTCATGCAAGAGCTGATGCCGATTTGCAGATTATCACTGCTGCAATACAATGTGCCCAAAACAGCATCACAGCAGTGATTGGAGAGGACACAGACCTGCTGATTTTGTTGGCTCATCACACTCAACTTGACTCGTATGACATCTTCTTCTATTCAGATAAGCAAGGGAAAGCAACAAAAGTATGGAGCATAAAACAACTTGCAACTACTCTTGGACATTTGCGCCATACTCTTCTTTTTCTTCATGCATTTACAGGTTGTGACACAACTTCTCGTCCTTTTGGCGTTGGGAAAGCTGTAGCGTGGAAGAAAATGAAAATAAATCCAGAGATGCAAGCTCTTGCTGACGTCTTTCTTCGTAGTGACAGCTTTGAAAGCATTCAGTCAGCAGGCGAAAGGATGTTTGTCATGCTGTATAATGGCAATGCAGGAGAGACTCTGGATGAGCTTCGCTACAGGCTGTTTTGTTCAAAAGTGGCAGTTGGAACAACCTTTCTACAGATCCACACTCTTCCTCCAACATCAGCTGCAGCTCGATTCCACAGCCTCAGGGTTTATTTCCAAGTGCAAGAGTGGCTGGGAGGCAAACTGTCAGTTGAACCAACACAGTGTGGATGGAGATGTGAACATGACCAATTAACGCCAATAACAATGGATCTACCAGCAGCGCCTGCAGTCTGCTACAAGTCATCCGATGCATGTGCAGAATTAACTGTGACACAAGAAGATGCAGTTGCCGGAAACATGGACTGGAGTGCACACCTAGCTGTGGAGAATGTTCTGGCACCAGCTGTTCCAATTCACCAGTACTTGCCGCAGACTATGACTAAAGTAAGTTTCCTGGTTTCCAGATTCCGCCAAGCTGTCCTGTTCATACTTTTTAGTTGATACACTGATTGTCTTACTAGTGAAATTAACAGACCTTCTTTCAGTAGAAATGAATAGAAATGGATGAAGATCTCAAATACAAACAGAACATTCAAATGATCTGTGGATAAATCGATGCTATCAACTATAACCCATTGGTGGTTTGTATGAGCTGACATGACGTGCTGTACGAGCTAACTAGCCTTGTTATCAGATGACTAGTAATTTTATATCTTATTATCTTTAAAACTTAACATTGCAATTGTTTTAGTTCAGATTCGGAACCTGCTGCCTGAGATCTTTCAAATGAGATGCAACAAGACAAGGTTTTCAGCAAAGTATGTGTCGGCTCATATTGTTTATGTGTGACGTAATCAAGTGTGCAATTTTGAACGGGCGCTTTGGACAAGCATCGAGACAGAGCTGCCCCGCGCACGTCTGAAAGCGTGCTACTACTTCCATTTCACACAAAGTCTGTTCAGGAAGGTCCAAGAACTAGGACTGGCAGTTGGTTATCGGAGGAACAACAGACTGCAAAGGTTCATTCGCAAGGTTCTTGCCATTGGTTACATTCCGACTCCAGTGATGATGATGACCTTCAACCGCTTGCTCAACCATGCCAGGACCAGAAGATTTCTCAGGCGCTACCCTGCCCTCGGCGACTTCATCACCTACTTCAGACGCACTTACCTTGGCCCGCAAGCTCTCTTTCCGCCAGCGTCCTGGTCAGTCACGGACAGAGACATGAATCAACAGACCAACAACAGGGCTGAGTGTAAGTAAAACATTTGCTTATGTCAAGTAACCCGTTAGAATATATACATTTTGTTGGAGTGTTTTGAAAACAACCAAAATATTGCTCTCAGTTGATGTTATATGTAGGCCTATTTTTTTGCACTGTAATCACATTTGTATTTTGTTTCTGAATTACATGTATTCTTTAAACTGTTTATTACACTACTTTGTTTATTTAGTTTCATTTATAACCCCCTCCCCCTCCCCCTTTTTATGTTTGTTTACCGGCCCTGGTTAGGCAAGTGGTAAGGCGTCCACTTCGGGATCGGAAGATCGTGGGTTCCAATCCTGGTAGGCTCGTTCCCCGGTCAAACCAAAGACTTTAAAATGGGCATTTTAGCAGCTGTCCTGCCTGGCGTCTTGGCATTATAGGAAACAGTGCTAAGACTGGTCGGCCCGGTGTCAGTATAATGTGACTGGGGGGGATTAAGCCTGTGTTCCGACTTCTATCCCAGTGTGGCAGCACATTAACTTGTCAAGCAGCACCACCCTGAGATGACCCATAGTGGTTGACTGGGTGAAAAGCACCAAATTACAAATTACCAAATTATGTTTATTTGATGGATAGTTTTGTTTATTAATAGCTGTCCTGTCTTCTTTCCCTTTTCACCAGCATTCCACAAAGCCTTTGGAAGTGCTGTAGGTGTCCGGAGGCCAAACTTCTGGATGTTTATTCGCGTGCTGAAAGACCGTCTATCACCGAGAGCACCTTTGAGGCTGCCAGGAGGGGTCAACCGGCACCCAGGCGCCGCCGTAAGTGGCGAGTCCTCGAGGCGGGCTGACAATGCTGAAGGAGAGAGTACACGCTGGTAAGACCATTATAATTCACCCCGAACTTATGCCCAGACAAGCATGTCATAACGTGCTTTTTGCCTTTTTCGAGCGACATTTTCACCGGGCTATTTCAACTACCTCCCCCCTCCCCCGCTTCCATCGCTCCCAAAATGCTATTACAGTTCTGTATATGATTTGTTAAACGAAATCAAGTGTTCATAGACATGTAAGGTAATAATTGTTGTAAACCATAAATGCGCTATCCAGGTGCTTCAAGTTTCCTCACATGCCAGTATATAACTAGAATGACTGAAGAAAAAAAAAGTGTTTCATTTTTTTGTGTCATGTGCCCATGGCCAAAAAAAATTCCATTCATTCATTCATTCACTCTCTCTCTCTCTAAGTCCCAAGACTGGAACTGCTCAGTTGGTAACCAAAGGAAAAAAAGCAGTTTATTCTCTTACTAAAGCGTTTCATAATTGTAAAGAAATGTCAAAAAAAGTTTTTTTTTAAGATATTTGATGCAAAAATTCAACCTATCTTGTTATATTCCTCTTAAGTTTTGGGGTTGGAAAGATTACATACCTATGTACGCCTATGGCCATATACAAATAAATTCAATTCAATTCAATTCTCTTGTGTGTATGTGCAGGAGGTCGCACACTGGACGTGTACTGGGAGGCAGTCAGCTACCTCGTCCTCCGCTGAGATTGCATGGTGGTCCTCTGCTGTTCACCTGACCTGGGCACCTGTTCTCTTATTTACCGAGAAAGAGAGAGAGAGTTGCTGCTTATTTTCTAGTTTATTATTTTTCTCATTGCACATTTGAAAACCTGTTGAAAAGATCATTTTTATTTCATTTTCACCCTGCACACAAGAGACAGCCAATCAGATATTATATCGCACGTTGGAAATTAATTAGGTACACAATAAATTTTCTTTAAGCAGCGACAAAAGGAGTTAATATCCATTTACGAGAAACAAGGCGAGTCCGGCGAGGGAAAAAATCAGTCAGGAAAGAAGAACTGCAAGCGTAACTACCCCACAGCATACTTCCTGTAGTTTGAAGAACAAGAGGGGCCTTTAATTTCAGTCCGCAGCGCCCCACTACAGAAGGAATTTTCTATGGCTTTAGAAGAGAAAGAGCGATGCTGTTTAGATATAGATCAAGAAACACTGAGACCCAGAGCCGTAGCTCTGATGTAGCATATAGGATCTGTGGCATTGCGGCCCCGTGGCATCGCGGCCCTGTGGCATTGCGGCCTGTACCCGAAAAGTTAAGAATCATGTCTTCTTATTGGTCACAAAGGTGAACAATTCGTAAAATGACCAGAGATGAAATTTCATCTTGTCTGGCAGAATCGCGCGCTGCCATGGAAAATGGTGCCACGCATCCTGCAAGTTTCCCGGGGTATTCTGAGACTGACAGCTATGATCCCGAGTCCATCAAAAGTGTTGAAACTTAGTTCATGCACAACTTCTATGAGTTCAATGAATGTGATGCCCAACTCGACCAAAAACTGTGACGAAAGTCAGAGGGGAAAGGGTGTGGAAAAAGAGGAGAGGTTTCAGGAAGAATCTGCGGCCTTCGATCAGTTCGATGACGCAAACGATTACGCATTTTCTGATGCGGTTGACAAAGAGGAAGAGATGATGACGTAGTAGATGTAGGCATACAGGAATTCTCGGATACTATTGAAGCAAGGGAAGAAATATTTGATTCCGACACTGAAGAACAGTTAGAAGAATAAAACCCAAGTTCATCAAACCTAGCAATTGAACTTTTTGCGTGGGCTACTTCGTTTGGCATCACGTTGGTTGCTCTTTCTGCTTTGTTAGGTGTTCTCCGGGTTTTTCTTCCCGATCTTCCAAAAGATGCACGCACTCTACTGAAAACACCACGCAACTGTAATGTGAAATCGATTGAAAATGGTTCCTACTTTCATTTTGGCATTTTCAACTGCTTGTCTAAATCAAAAGAGCTTATTAATCTTTTCAGTGGCTATTGTCTTCCAGAAGTGCCAGTATTGTCGCTGCAAGTAAATATGATGATGGACTGACGATCTCAGAAAGTGGATCAAAACAACTTTGGCCAGTTCTTGCAAGAGTTTGCTCACCGTTTTCATCAAAACCATTTATGGTTGGTCTATATTGTGGTGACAGTAAACAAGCAAACTCTTGATCAGTACTTGGAAGATTTTATTCAAGAAATAGAACATTTTCAAAGAGGGCCTGTGACTTTCGATTTCAATGAAAGGAAGTGTCCTGCGCACACTGCTTTGTCTTGTTTTGTCTGTGATGCTCCAGCTCGTTCCTATATCAAGCAAACTAAAGGTCACTAAGGATATTTTTCATGTGAAAGGTGCACTCAGAAAGGCTCCTATTGAGAAGGTCGAGTTGTGTTTACAGATATGAATGCTCCCAGTAGGACAGATGCTTCTTTTAATGAACAAAGACAGCCTGACCACCACATTAGCAATTCTCCCCTTTGTCGCCTGTCCATTAATATGGCGAGTCAATTTACACTTGACTACATGCACCTTGTTTGCCTGGGTGTGACAAGACGGCTTCTGATGTTTTTGCTGAGAAGTCCAGTAGCAAAGGGCATTAGGCTTGGGCAGACTGCAGTCAGACAAATTTCACAGTCTCTTGATTCATTCAAGATTTGCCTTCCCAGGGAATTTGCCAGAAAATGCCGAAATTTGAGTGCAGTAGACAGATGGAAAGCTACAGAATTCAGGCAATTTTTATCATTTAGTGGAATTGTTGCTCTGAAAGGACAACTGGCTGCAAATTACTATGACCACTTTTTGCTTTTATTTGTAGGAATTCATTGTCTAACCAGCCGCAGGTTGTACAAGACCCATGCGGATTATGCACATAGAAGATTACGCTCTTTCGTTGAAAAAGCAAGAGAACTGTATGGCAGGGAGTTTTTGGTATATAATGTACATGGTTTGACTCATATTGCAGAGGATGTTAAAAGGCATGGGCCACTGGACTGGCATTCAGATTTTCCCTTTGAAAAAATTTCCTTGGACATTTAAAGGTGCTCTTGCGTAAAGCCCCAGTTTCCCTTGCAACAAATTATCAAAAGAGTAATGGAAAAGAAACGGTGTGTTGACAAAAGAAGCAGCACCTTGCTTGCCCCAAAATATACCCATGAAAGAACATTATCAAGGGCCTGTCCCACACACACATTGTTCACTGCCTACAATTCCAGCAAATTAATTTTAAAAGGGTTGTTCTTTTCTATTTCAAATGGAAACAATTGTCTAAAAATTAGAGGCAGGTTTTATTTGCTTCGCAACATTTTAGTTGTGGAAGGTAATTAAAGTCACACTCTTGTCGTTGAACGTTTTTTAAGGTCAGAAGAGTTTTTTAATTATCCATGCAGCTCTCGCGAGTTTGATATTGTAAGTGTTTCCAGGTTGTCAGGTCACTTTGGGTCAGCTAAAATGGAGGACATTGAACATAAATGTGTCATACTGCCTTATAAAAATGGTGAATATGTTTTTTGTTTCCCCTTGAATTTAGCAAATAAGTTAATCATTTTGTGCAAATGCAGCGTCATCATTGCTTGTCACCCGTCGTCGGAGAGACAGACATGTAGGTGCAAGGGGGTGGGGGGTGGGCTGAGGGGGCTGAGAACAAGAGAGCGACGAGGAGGAGGGAATGAGACTTGGAGATAGCATTTTCTTTTGTGATACATAGTTTTTTAAATCATGACGTTTTCAAAGCTTAACTATGCTAACACACAAGAAATTTTTTTTTTTTTTTTTTTTTTTAACGAGGTTGTGTTGTTTATTATTCATAATAACTTAACAGTCTCTGAGCATTTCGGGAAACTTGCAGTGGCCATTTTTTTTAAAGTATATTTCATATCCTATCATCGCTTTTTTTTTTTTTTTTTTTTTTTTTTTTTTTTTTTGATAAAATATGAGCAAGTACCAACTAGTGGAATTTGTAGAAGGAGGAGACAGGAACGTGGCAGTCGTGCCACACAACTGGCTTTCAACGGGCAGTGTTGGTGGCCGGGCAGCCTGAATGCACCATCTTCTTGGGCTGTGAACTGCAGGGCGCCCGACGAGTGGGGAACCTGGTTTCCCTACACAAAGATTTTGGGGGAATCAGGTAAGTTCACTTTAGATCACCCCTTTTTTTTTCCCCACACCCTCATCGTTTACATCTATTCTTATAGTATTTATTTCATCTGTTGTTCCTCTTCTCCTGTCTCTCCATCTTCTTTTTCTTCTCCGGGGATTAACCAATAAAAAACTTATATAATGGAGGGAATATATACTGATATACGCCTGTCTCAATGAATTTATATACTAACTGAAGAATCAAATGCTTAATGATAGATGTATCACTATGAGAATGGATATTTTAATTTACTGTTCATCCTGGCATAAACAAGTGAATGAAAAAGGGAATAAAAATCTCAAACACACACACACACACACACACACACACACACACACACACACACACACTGTGTTAAAAAATGTGGAAAAAACAGCATGTGTGTTTCTATCCAGGAATATCAGATAAGTTGCTGGTTTTGAGGGCCACTGAAATTTATATTTCTAGCTTTTCTAGGAGATTAAGTTGAACTTTTTATAACTTACAGTACTACGAATGTTTTCGTATGTAAAACCATATGTGCTGTGTCAATAACTAATGACACTGTTGCAGATTCTTACGAAAGACTGAAAAGGAGAGAGGAGACAGCCCTGGTGCAGAGCGATGTGCCGGGGACAGAAACGGAGGATGATGGGCATGCAGATCCTCGAAAGAGGCAGTCAAAACTGCCTAGCCGTTATAGGTAAGTCTCTCTCTCTCTCTCTCTCTCTCTCTCTCAATACTCCTTTCTCCCGGGCGGCCGACCCGTTCGGACGTGTTTCATTTCGCTCTACCAAGAATCAGTTTCTGTACGTGTGATTCATGTGCTTCATGTGTGTTATTTTGCAAGGAGGTGTGTGATTGCATACACGATGTGCATATAGAAAGGATTCCTGTGTTCGACGGTGGTGTTGGTTGTTTTTAGGCGTTCTATGTGTAAAATCATATCTCAAACCCCTCTCCAGTGCTGTGTTAGGCCACCGACCTAGCTGGCCCAGTGTCATTCACGTGCCATGGGCTCCAGATGTTGAGACGCTAATCCTCCAACCTCCTCTTCCCCATGGTGTGGCCACCTCCTCTTCCCCATGGTGTGGCCAGAGCCCCATTTGTGGCGCCATTTGGTTTCCACAGAGAAAACGATCGCCTGGCTGTTGGGACAGAGTGAAGTGAAGTGTGTGTGGTGCTAATCATGTTACGCTGCAGTGTCCGGAAAAGATTCTCGTCCCAAGACAAGATGTGGCGGGTGTGCTGTGACGGCTAAACGCCATGGCACACACTGCAGCGGCCAGCATATGTGTGTAGTCTACGTATATCTGTAATTGTAAGTTTCTGCTTTTTTTGTTTTTTCTTTCTCCTTGGGCAAACACCACAAATAATGCTCATAATACAAATCAAAAATGCCTCTCACCACGCGCTCTATGAGCGCCAAATTTTTCACCAACGAAACAATTAAACTCACAAAAGACCCCTGCCAAGTGACGTTTGATTCTCCCCTCACCACCCTGCCTGTATGGAGATTTGTATTATGTGAAAGGTACTGTGGTAAATACCGTCCATCATTTACCTCTAGTGTACTGAAAGAATACACCAAAAATAACAAGACTCTTTTGGATCTGGCGCCGACCTTTTTGACCCCACTGCCCAGTGAGTTATGGCACTCATCCTTCCAGATTGTTCTGAACGGTGAACACAAACTTTTAACAATTCACGTCTATTATACAACAAGAAAAATCTTAGTGCAAGGACATGTCTGCCAAGAGTGGGTTCAGCAGGAGTTTGGTAGACTGAAAGAAATTGTGTCCCATTTGTCTGCACCAGATGTTTCAATATTGTCAATTGCAGATGCCCTTCACAATGTTACAGACTCGTTTCCTCCAACTCCACTGGGCCATCTGTGATGCACAGACAAAAGATAATGTGGAAACATCGCTCAAGTCAGGTGATTCCATCCCTCCACCATCGATGCCTCACCCCTCACTAACTCAGGAACCCCAATTACCTGTCAGCTCAACACATCCCATGCCACACTCCCTCCCTCATCCGCCCCAGACAGCATGGAACCGCCACCTGCATCCCGCCAGTCTCCAGCCATCAACAGCCCTTCATCCCTGTTGACATTTCTCACTCCTCAGTCCCTTCCTCTACCCAGCAAAATACTGACCCCCCATCTGATCCTCCCACGCCCACCCCGTGTGTTTTAGAACACTGTGTATTTTCACCCTCTCCCACCAGTCCTGACCCTCTGTCTGCTACTCATTCTATCAACACACTGACCCCCCAGAGTGCCAGCTCACAGCATCGGATTTCCCCCACACTCTCTCAACTAGCAAGCATGCCGTTATCACACACCTTTCAAAAACAGCTGATCTCAGCCACACGCACTATCTCCAACATGCAGCAAGACATACAAACACTGAAAAAAAAACTTGAACACACATCCCAGCAAGTTGAACGGAACACCCAGAATATGGGTGATATGGAGATTAGAGTGAAAAATTCCCTAAAGTCATTAAATCAAGACCTTTCACAACAAATCAAACAAAGTACAGATGAACACACACATCTACAACGTCAGATGAAAGATACCACGAGCAGACTGCAATCATTCAAAGACAGTCAAAACAACATCAATACTGACATTAGGAAACAAGTGCATGCCCTCAAACCAATCAATCAATCAAACACAACAATCAGACAATCAAAACAGTCCAGATACGCAGCGACACTTCAGCTACATCATCTACACAGACTGAATATGCTGTGGAAACATCAAACACATACAGTGTGCTATCAGACAGTCCTGCAGAGCAAAACACTGGTTCATCTGTTCCATCAACAAAATCTGTACACAAGAACAAACCAGCCACAAACACAATGACAGATCCCCACTGCCATCAAACAAACAGAATCAAAATCCCCCACCTCCCTTAGCTAACTTACGACAAAAGACAATCCCAGAAACTTGTAACATGCTGCTATTAGGAGACTCTGTGTTACAGGGGGTAGATGAGAAGAAATGTCCACAGAGTGCTTCAGGGTGAAAAATCTGTCAGTGCCTGGCCTGACAGTCCATCACCTGTGTCAGTGGCTGAAATCACAGCCCCCATCACCCACATCCAACGGGTCACTGTTCCATGTGGGGATCAACAGCTGTGACAAAAGGCCAGTGCCTGTAGCAGACTGGGCTGAGTTAATCCCCCTACTCAGGCAAGCGTTCCCCAGTGCTTCACTGCAGGCCTCCTCCATTCTCCCTCCCTTGGTCAACACCCCCTTAAGGACATGGCGTCACGATCCACGGCCAATCTTCGCCTCTCCTGCCGTCAAGAGGGGGTCAGTTACTTAGATAACACCCCCCTCCTTCCTCGCCAGATCTGGGGCGCCAAAGAAAGCCATGTACCGAGACAGACTGCACCCCAGTTCATATGGCTGCAAAGTCCTTGCCTCCAACATCTGTCCCACTAACTACAAGACCCAAGCTCCAACTGCATCAGTCCCACCTCACAAAGAGGAAGAAGGGAACGTCTTCCAGCACAAGACGCCCCAGTGAACACTAACAGTCCACCTAGTTATAACTATGAAACTGATTTCCCAGCGAACACTCCCCCAAATCCCAACTCTCGCAGTGTCTATAATATACTAGGTAGGCATCAACGCTCTACAAAACAACCCCTTCTACAATCCCCCCCACCCACATGTATTCTTTTCCTCCCCAGTGGATAGAAATGACAAACAGCAATGTAAAGAGTACAGAAACGTGACCTGCACCCTCCACCCACATAGCACATCACCCCCTTCCATGTCCAAACCACACACTAACAGCAACAACACACCCCACCTCCAAACACATCTCAGCTGCAACCTCACAACCCATCTTGGCTACAATTTCACAGCACAGCACAGCTACCACCCTCTAATACCCCATACAATCCACCAACTCCAGACAATGCCCACCTTACACCTCCCAACACAACAGTCCTTCAACCACCACCAACACATTACACTTCCAGCCCCCCACCATCACACACATCCCACAGCAGCCAGTACAACCCCCTAGCCCTCTACATCCATTTGCTGTTCAGTTGCTGAACACAATGACCGCTCAGTTCCTGTCACAGCAATACCAAGCAGCTCCTCTCCCCATGGCCTCATTTAAGTAAAATTAACATGTCGCTGTATGCCTCCCTATATTCGTATATCATTGCTTGATCACCGTCTCTGCATATGTTTATATCCACTCCATATCACATAGGTATGTAGTGCGATATGCTAATTCATCATCTATGTGCTATGTGTGTGTGCGCATATCTAATGGTTGTGAGCGTGCATATGTTTATCTCCACTTCATATCACATAGGTATGTAGTGCGATATGCTATTAATTTTCATCATCCATGTGCTATGTACGTATGCGCATATCTAATTGTTTTGAGCGCATATCTAATGGTTTTCTACATGCGCGTGTGTGGGCACACACACGTGTGTGCGTATGTGTGTGTGTGCGTGCGTGCGTATGTGTGTGTGTGTGTGTGTGTGTGTGTGTGTGTGTGTGTGTGTGTGTGTGTGTGTGTGTGTGTGTGTGTGCGCGCGCGCGCGCGCACGCGTGCGTGTGGGTGTATGTGTAAATCTATGTGTATTTGTTTGTTTGTTCGTTTCCTTGTCTTCCTGCTGTAGTCTGTCGGGTGCCTGTCAGATGCATTGCATACTATTATATACGAGTTATTACTCTTATCTCAAGAAGTGCGTCTCTGGGTGTTGTTGACAAACAAAAAACTGGTGCGTCGACATCGAAGTGCTGCCACTCAGTGTTTAAAAAGACAGGGCAAAATGTGCTGACGTTGGGAGTGTTGTAGACAAAACAAAAACTGGTGCGTCGACATCGAAGTGCTACCACTCAGTGTTTAAAAGACAGGGCAAAATGTGCTGACATTGGGAGTGTTGTAGACAAACAAAACTGGTGCGTCGTCATCGAAGTGCTGCCACTCAGTGGTTAAAAAGACCGAACAAAACGTGCTGACATTGGGAGTGTGACGCGTGCCCGTATTGAGAGTCCATACGAGTCATATATAGACCAATACTCATTATTCTTTGCCTTTGAACATTGTTTACCTTTTTTGTATATGTTGTTGCACAATTGTTTGTAACTTTAACTTTTGCTTGTTTCTCATATCATTATCATTTTGCATTGAAGATTGTTCTGTTGTGTGTGTACTATACGGACACAATTGTGTTTGTTGTTTAAGTAAAAAAAAAGAGAAAAAAAGGTTCCCTATAGAAAAGAGACTGAACAAAGCCTCTGCAGCAGGGAGACTTTTGCAATAACTACTATTTACTACGAGCGAGGCAATATTGTGCATTGCCAACTCGTAGTTACAAGTGCAACTACGTGACTTGTGTATTTGTGTCCGAGTGGGCTTTTTTCCCACTTGTTTTCATTTGGGTTGTTGGTTCTTTGCTTTGTCTTAAGTTTCATTTTACCTTTTATTACCTCTTCTTCTGTCCCCTTAATCATAATTTTGCTTTAGAAGTACTTCCTTTGTATGTATCTCTTCATTGCAGAAAAAGTGTTTCCATAAGAATACCATCTGACCGAGGAGCGTACGGACATATAGTGTGAAGATTTTATTGTCTTCTCATTCGTTCTAGTTCCTAAAGTTGTTACGGTGTGTAAACCAACCCCATTTTCCCTCTCTTTTATGTGCTTTTATTGTGTTCTCTGACTATACAAATCTTAACGATAGTTAACGTGCAAAATCGTCGTCTCCTATAATCATCACATCAATATACAACTAGAAATGAACAAGAACCAGTCTGCGTGGCCTTGTAAAGAAGGACTTCGAATCTGTCGCCTTAATATCCAAACATGCAGTCAATAAGACATCCGGGCAGCCGCCGACCAATCTGTAGGCGTGTCCCATTTCCGCTTTTTTTCCCCCGGCGTTTGGAAGTTCCTCTTCTTCTGTGTGTTGTATCAAAATGGCACCAAAAAGCCGTGTCTCCCACACAGGAATATGAAAAAACTGATTTCTGTTGTTATAGATCATCCAAGCATTTACGACGCCAGTATGGCAGAATACAAGGATGTTGTTTTACAAGAGAACACATGGAAAAGCATAGCTGATCTGATGGGAAGAGCTGACATCGATGGTGAGTACACTTTTTCATGGGGAGCATACCGTTACTCTCCCCGGCCCGTTACTCCCCCGGCCCGTTACTCCCCCGTATCATCATCTACATGTGGGGAAAGTGTCATGTCTCACTGTGTCACCGTCTCATTGTGTCACCGTCTCACTGTGTCATCGTCTCATTGTGTGACCGTCTCACTGTGTCACCGTCTCACTGTGTCACCGGTGGTCTCAGTGAGTCCCATTTGCACCATCTGATTGTACCCGTGTCCAATCAATTTGCAAAAAATGGCCACTGGTCAGTCGGATTGACCACTGGTCATTTCTTTCAAATTGAGCTAGAATTGTCAAGGTAGGTTTAGAAAGCGTCCATGGGGTTAGAAATAAACAGTTCCTAACCCGTGGATACTTTTTACACATCCCCGGAATATTTCAGCTAAAATGGGACGGAAATGACCAGTGGTCAATCCGACTGACCTATGGTCAGTTTGTAAAATACTGGTTATTTTTAACTCGTGGACGCTTTCTAAACCTACCTGGACAATTTCTAGCTCAATTTGAAAGAAATGACCGGTGGTCAATCCGACTGACCAGTGGCCATATTTTGTAAATAAATTCTTTGGACACAGACACAATGAGAGAATAGACCCAATGATACCATCGGTGACACAGTGAGACGGTGGCACAGTGAGACGGTGACACAGTGAGATGGTGACACAGTGAGACGGTGACACAGTGAGACGGTGACACGAAAATGGTGACACATGGCGAGACACATCTGAGTACTTCGCCGGCGCAGTCGTTGAGGTGTTTTTTTTTCACACACACACACACACACACACACACACACGCGAATGTGACCGGGGAAGGTCTGCCCGGTGTTCGGTCGGTGCTGGGCGAACCTTCCCCGGTCGCTGACGACGCCTCAAGACTGAAGAGCAAGCAAAGCTTCGCCGGCGCAGTCGTTGAGGTGTTGTTTTTTTGACAAGGGGAGGGGGGGGACACAGTGAGACGGTGACACAATGAGACGATGACACAGTGATGTGTCCCCGCGCGGCTAACGCTTCATGGTCCCAATAAAAACTTGCCGAGTTTTCCAAGAAATATGCTCTTGAGGATTGTCTCAAAACCGAAACGTCGAGCATCCGGGTCCCAATAAAAACGTGCCGAATTTTCCAAGAAATATGCTAATGAGGGAAGCAAACTGCACTTTGATAAAGAGCTATCCAAAGGGAACTAGATCTAATTGAAGTCCAAGAGAAGGGTTCAGTTTTCAACAGGACGTACGGCTTACATGAACCGAGCATAAGTGGTGTCGGAGTTTACGTCAGCACAACAGGGAAGAGGTCTTTCAATGGATGTGCGTGTCGTGAAAGGTTCACGGAGAGGGAAAGTCCTGGTTATAGATGGCTTCAGATACCAAAAACACAAAATTTCAGGGGCGTTGCTCCACTGGAGATGTTGGAGAGAAACGTGTCGTGCGAGAGCAAAGACAAACACATTTCGATGTTGATAACCCTCAACCCCTCATTCGTGTCGTGGAGAGAAATGACCACAACCACCCAAATGATTCGGCCCTGACTGAAAACATCACTTTTCGGCACCATGTTCAAGAAGAGGCTGCAGCTGATCCCACGAGACCACCCAGAAGAATTTACAATGCACACGTTGCACAGTTACATCGTGGTCAAGGAGGTGGCGACAGACCTCCCATACCAAACTACATGTCTGTGAGAACTTCACTACAAAGGACCAGATCTGCCAATATCCCCGCCATACCTCGCAATGTTCTTGAAGTTGCAATCGACGGTCCCGGGGGCAGAGACATGGCTCCGGGAAAGATTCCTACAACATCTGGACAACGACTGGGGTATTGCTGTATTTGCAACCGAAGAGAATTTGCTGAAACTGAGGGAATGCAGAGTTATATACTTGGATGGAACTTTTAAGGTTTGTCCCAGGCCCTACCAGCAAGTGTTTGAGGTGTTTGGTGAAGTGCACGGACATGTTGTGCCTTTGGTTCACGTACTGATGGAGCGTCGAACAATTGGACACTACCGTCAAGTGTTTCAGTTCCTCAAGAGAACTGTCAGAAGATTGACTCACCACAACTGGCGACCACACACTGTCGTTTGCGACTTTGAGCCAGCATTACATTCTGCTGTAGAAACAGAACTTCCCAGAACAGCCATTTCAGCATGTTACTTCCATTTCTGTCAAAGTCTCTGGCGAAAGATCCAAGAGCTGGGATTGTCTGTTCCCTATCACGAAAACCAGCAGTTGAGGACACTGTTGAGAAAGGTCATGGCGATTGGATACCTGCCTACTACTGCTCGTGAGGATGAACTTCACTCAACTAGTGAATGACAGGCGCACGACTCGCCTCGTGAACAGGTTCCCTGCCTTGCAGGATTTCCTGCAATATGTCCGCAACATGTACGTGAGGCAGGGTTCGTTCTTCCCACCCACCATTTGGAACGTGTATCAGCGAGACATGACTCACAGAACAAACAACAAAGTTGAAGGTATGTAGTTTTCTGAACATTATAATAAGCTTGTATTACTCTTTATTTGCCCATATGCTAGTTTCAGGTTTGTGGTTGTCCTAAAACACATTTGCTTTCATTATTGTTCAACTTCCTGAGCAACCTCAGGCTGGTGTATTACAACTGATTTTCGGGGGAGTAACGGGCCGGGGGGGAGTAACGATACAGGGGAGTAACGGTATGCTACATGTGTTTGCTCAGCCTCAATGTGGCTGGAAAACCTATCCAGTGTTGACTCCATAAATCTTTCAAATATGCTCATGTATTGCTGAAAGAGCAAGCTACAATGATTTAATTTAAAACTGATTGTAAAGAAATAGCTCTCTGTGTGTACGGTACAGACACAGAAAAATATATTGGCAGGAGCTTGTCCAAGCATTTACGATTGTATCATTCACACACACACGCACGCGCGCGCGCGTGCACACACACACACACACACACACACACACACGCACACGCACACACACACACACAGTTTAGGCTTTTAGTTTTCACTTCGCCATATGTTGTTTCAGCCTATCATCGTGCCTTCGGGGAAACGGTGCAGGTGAGGCATCCTAATCTGTGGACGTACATCTGGCACCTCAAAGACCAACAGGCCAGAGCCGAGCAGCAGATGACGGCGGCTGCCAACGGCGAGGAACCTCCGACTCGACGACGCAAATGGCGCCAGCTTGAACGACGCATATTACGCCTCAAGAACCAGTACAGGGACGGAGACAGAAATGTCGACGAGTACTGGTCCGCTGTTGCGCATTGCATCTGCCATTTTCGTTAGTTTCAATTTCGTTTGAAACAACGTGCACAGGGCAACAGCGGACCAGTACTCGTCAAGATTTCTGCACAGTCAGGAGCGTCTGTCAATCAATTACACTTCGTGTACTCTGAAGATGGTTTTTGACTTTTTAATATTTCAAGGTCTTGCTCGCGAAGACTGCGGTTGTTTAGTCCGTTGGACATTAACAAAGTGTCGTTTTGATCAGTTTTCGTTATTGCATATGTCGACCAATTGCGCATTTTACTTTGTCATGTCTGTTTCGTTATTTCAAGGTCTTACTCACCAAGATGCGGTTGTTTAGTTAGTAGGACATTAACAAAGTGACGTTTTCATCAGTTTTGGTTTATTGCATATGTCGACCAATTGCGCATTTTACTTTGTCATGTCTGTTTCGTTATTTCAAGGTCTTACTCACCAAGATGCGGTTGTTTAGTTAGTAGGACATTAACAAAGTGACGTTTTCATCAGTTTTGGTTTATTGCATATGTCGACCAATTGCGCATTTTACTTTGTCACGTCTGTTGGTTTGGTTGACTAGTTCGTTACAAAAAGAAAAGGAAGTGTGTTTTTTTGTTCTCACTACTAAAATACAGTTGTCGGTCAAAAATATTGGCTTGCATTATTATTATTCAAAATGGAAAAAAGGAAGCCAGCTCTCTCTCTCTCTCTCTCTCTCTCTCTCTCTCTCTCTCTCTCTCTCTCTCTCTCTGCTCTCTCTCTCTCTCTCTCTCTCTCTCTCTCTCTCTCTCTCTCTCTCAGCAATTGTGTTAATGTTGATTTCCAGTTTTAGAGATACAAATCATTTGGATTCAAAATCTGCAATCACCCATTGCAGGTTTCTGTAATAATAACAATTTGTTGCTGTCAAAAGCTTTACTAGTTCAAAGTATACATGTGTACATCTACCAGTACTTATTATGAAACATCTTATGCCACACTTTCATCCAATCAAGCGCCTCCATTTGTTTCTGATAACCTAGGGATATCGTTCTCTTAAAATTGCTATATTAAAGAATGGTTTCTCAGCAAATTTGGTTAAACTTGCATAGAAATAAACAAAGCAAAAAAACAATTTTTATACTCATCATTTACGCATTTGCAAAAGTAATTCTCCTGTAAGCATTAAAACTGTGTATATCCACCAAATTTGGTCAAAGTCGCATTACTTTTTCTTGTATTTGTGTTATATGTGTGTGTGTTTTTGTGTGTGTTCCCAGTAGTTTTTGTTTGTTTGTTGTTTGTTTGTTTGTTTTGTTTGTTGTTTGTGTTTTTTTTTTTTTTGGGGGGGGGGGGGAGACACTTTGGGAAGATAACCGAAGTCTGTCACATGTCTTTGCGTCTGTCCGTTGACAGCTGAAGGGCCAAATCCGCTCGTTCGATTTTCTTCAAATTCACAGTGAATATACTAGATGTCGAAATGCATCCCCTGCAAATGAAAATGTTATAGGTTAAAGGTCAAGCTCACAGAAGACGATTTACCAACATGACCCCAACGCGCTCGTTTAAATCTCGGTGCATTATCTCATGTAATTAGAATGAACCGGGAACACATCACAATGGCCTGCCATCTTGTTTTGTATTTAACGGGAAAATAGCCCTAATAACCTGGAACATTTACTTCAGCATCTACCTTGACAGTGTGGTAACATGTGAAGCCAGTTTTAGTGTGAAAACTCAAATCAAAGAGCTAAATCTCTGTTAGCCTTTTGACCTTGACTTTTGACATATGACGTTCGTCAGATAAGAGTTGATCAAGAGATTGCCGAATACACCTTTCTTGCAAATATGGTATTGATACGTTCAGTTGTTTTGGAGAAATGCTCTGGATAAATAAGAAACTATCATACGAACAAAACAGCTGCACAGAGGGAGGGGGCGGGGTTGGGGGAAACAATATTTTTACGCAATGTTACTATTGCCGGGGGAGTACGGGCCGGGGGAGTAACGGGCTGACCCCCTTACAGCCCAGCCCACCACAAAGGGCCACATCAGGGCTGTCACCATGTTAAGGTAAGGTGATGCTGCTTACAGCCCAGCCAACCACAAAGGGCCACATCAGGGCTGTCACCATGTTAAGGTAAGGTGATGTTGCTTACAGCCCAGCCCACCACAAAGGGCCACATCAGGGCTGTCACCATGTTAAGGTAAGGTGATGCTGCTTACAGCCCAGCCCACCACAAAGGCCACATCAGGGCTGTCACCATGTTAAGGTAAGGCGATGCTGCTTACAGCCCAGCCCACCACAAAGGGCCACATCAGGGCTGTCACCATGTTAAGGTAAGGCGATGCTGCTTACAGCCCAGCCCACCACAAAGGGCCACATCAGGGCTGTCACCATGTTAAGGTAAGGTGATGTTGCTTACAGCCCAGCCCACCACAAAGGGCCACATCAGGGCTGTCACCATGTTAAGGTAAGGTGATGTTGCTTACAGCCCAGCCCACCACAAAGGGAGAGAAGGACAATATGCGGGTTCTAACCCACCACATTTTTATTTTGCCTTGCAAGCCCCCCTTTTCAGCATCCACTTTTCTCTATTTTGCTAGTTTAGCCCTGTTTTTACAAAGCATAAAAAGAATGTTAACAAAACAGAGTTTAACCCTCTTTTTTTTACAAAAAGCAAAAAAATAATATTAACAAAAACAAATAAAAGATGTTATAATTGGGCTTGCTCGGCAAAAAATAAAATGTGGCGTGTTAGAACCCACATATTGTCCTTCTCTCTAATAAAGGCAGCTAAAACATTTTAACATTTATACAGCTTGGCAGTCCTGCCCCAGACTAGCCCCAGTCAATACTGGTCGCTGCAACTCTGTTGCACGCTTCGCTGCACAGGAGGCCTGCAACTACTACATTATTAATCCATCACGCGACTTTCTCACCAATCTCTGAGGTTACATTATACAGCTCGTCACGTGCACACTTTCAACCTCATTCATCCACACAATTCTTTAAAAGACATCGTCTAAAATCTCATCCAAAACTTTGTTAAAAATCTTTCCACTGTAAAATCTCAGATCCGATGAAAAATGTTAACCTCTTCAAGAACTCAAAGATCGCGTCGGGGCGGAACATCTCTGAACAAGGTTTTTCTTTCTGTCTCACATAGATGTGTGTGTGTGTGTGTGCGTGTGCCTCTCTGTGTGTGTGTGTGTGTGTGTGTGTGTGTGTGTGTGTATATGTGTGTGTGTGTGTGTGTGAAAAAAAACAGAGAGAGAGCGGTATCTGTGTGCAGGATGTCCTGTCCTGCAGCAATCCACAGCGCTGACAGTGGACATTCACCGTCGGCTGTGGGTTGCGTGAACTGGAAGGATGGTCCTGACACTGGAACCAACCATATGATGTGTGTGTGTGGACATAAGCTTCACCGATAAGATAAGATAATGTTGCTTATAGCCTAGCCGACCACGAAGGGCAATATCAGGGCTGTCACCACGTTAAAATCAACTCACAAGGCTTTCATTCACACAATTCTTTAAAATACATCGTCTAAAAAAAACCCATCCAAAAGTTTGTTTAAAAAAACCTTTCCACTGTAAAAACTCAGATCCGATGAAAAATGTTAATCTCTTTCACTTGAGTGAGGGCTGTCACCACGTTAAAATCAACTCACAAGTCATCTCAAAAAGGAAAAAAAAAAAAAACTTTCACATCTCTTTAAAATACACCTTCTAAAAAGGCACCAGAAACTTCGTAAAAAGCTTTCCGGCTTCCAATCTGAGTGACTTTGAAAAGTTACTAAACAAAGACTACAGAAAGATGCCTGGGAAACGGGAAGCAGTTTCGAACAGGATCTTTTTAAAAAAAGAAAGAGAGAGAGAAAAAAAAAGAGCAAGATCAAGGAACCTTGTAACGTTGAGGCGGCGATAATCTGGAATCATCATATAGTGTTTATAATTGTAAAACTTGCACGTTGTTCAGCACAAACGTTACTGTTCTGTAGAGTGTGCCCTTTCGTGTGCTTTGCTTTCTTTTCAGAAAGACAGGCATGATCTGGTGTTTTTCTCTTTTTTTTTTTTTTAATTGATAAAAGAAATTACTTATTCTCTATGGTATGGTAAGTTAATGTTCCTTATAGCCTATCCGACCGCAAAGGGCCATATCAGGGCTGTCACCATGTTAAAATTTTAAAAAAAAAAAAAAAAAAAAAAACCTTCACACATCTCTTTAAAAAATGTGAGTGTGTGAGAGAGCGGTATCTCTGTGCAGGATGTCCTGTCCTGCTGCAGCCCACAGTACTGCCTGGACATTCATGGTTGGCTGTGGGTTCCCTGTGTTGTATCGAGGGTAGAACTGCATGCTCTCCCGTTAATCGTGTGACATTTTACGTCACTTGCTTGGCTGCATGTCAACAAACCGGCTGACCACCTTCCACGTTCTACTATTAATTTAATATTAGACTATTCTATTACACAAGCTGTAATGAGTTGTATCTTATCTGAATGACATGAGATATAACACCCTGCGCCAGAGGGACGGTCCTGACAATAGAGCCCATCATATGATGTGTGTGTGTGTATGAGAGAGAGAGAGAGAGAGAGAGAGAGAGAGAGAGAGAGAGAGAGAGAGAGAGAGTGTCTGTACACGTGTGTGTGTATGTGTGTGTGTGTGTGTGTGTGTGTGTGTGTGTGTGTGTGTGTGTGTGTGTGTGTGTGGTATGCAGGCTGTCCTGTCCTGCTGCAGCCCATAGCACTGACTGGACATTCATGGTCAGCTGTGGGTTCCCTGCACTGGAAGGACGGTCCTAACAACAGATCCGATTGTACAATATGTGTGTGTGTGTGTGTGTGTGTGTGTGTGTGTGTGTGTAAGTGAGCGGTATCGATATGCAGGCTGTCCTGTCCTGCTGCAGCCTACAGCACTGACTGTATGTTCATGGTCGGCTGTGGATGGCCTGCACCGGTGGCATTGTATGTAAGGTAATGCTGCTTACAACCCAGCCGACCGCAAAGGGCCATATCATTATCAGGGCAGTCACGATAAGATAAGATAATGTTGCTTATAGCCCAGCCGACCGCAAAGGACCATATCAGGGCAGTCACACGTTAAAATCACTCTCAAGTCATCAAAACAAACAAAAAAAAAAACTTTCATACGCAAAGGGCCATATCAGGGCTGTCACCACGTTAAAATCAACGCACAGGTCATTCATCCACACAATTCTTTAAAAGACATCGTCTAAAATCTCATCCAAAACTTTGTTAAAAATCTTTCCACTGTAAAATCTCAGATCCGATGAAAAATGTTAACCTCTTTCAAGAACTCAAAGATCGCGTCAGGCGGAACATCTCTGAACAAGGTTTTCATGGAATCTGCTGTAAAATGTTTGTGTCTCACATCGTGCAAATCCCAACACTCTAAAAGAATATGTTTCATTGTGAGTGGCACATGACACGGAATGCACCAGGAGCTTCTTCACTCTTTAAAAGGTAGGAATGGGTAAAATACGAATGGCCGGTGTGCAGCCGGCACAGAACTGTTTCTTCTTTACGACCACCAGACGAAGATGAGAGAGAACTCCTTTAGGTTTGGACGGATCTGAAAGAGTTTGTTATCCGTCTGTGTATTCCAATCCTCCTGCCAGAGGTCTTTACATAATCGTTAATTTTGGGTTTCAGATCCGAGCAGGGGATAGGTGTGTTTGACAGTTTCTCTCTTGTGGCATTCTTGGGCCAAACGATCCACCATTTCGTTCCCTCCGATGCCAACATGACCAGGAACCCAAGCCAGAAGAATGTTGTAACCCTCCGCTGTCAACTTGGTAAAAAGGTCAAAAAAGTGTAAAAGTTCGGGGTGCTGGTCTAAAATCTCATCCAAAACTTTGTTAAAAATCTTTCCACTGTAAAATCTCAGATCCGATGAAAAATGTTAACCTCTTTCAAGAACTCAAAGATCGCGTCAGGCGGAACATCTCTGAACAAGGTTTTCATGGAATCTGCTGTAAAATGTTTTGTGTCTCACATCGTGCAAATCCCAACACTCTCTAAAAGAATATGTTTCATTGTGAGTGGCACATGACACGGAATGCACCAAGGAGCTTCTTCACTCTTTAAAAGGTAGGAATGGGTAAAATACGAATGGCCGGTGTGCAGCCGGCACAGAACTGTTTCTTCTTTACTTTACGACCACCAGACGAAGATGAGAGGAACTCCTTTAGGTTTGGACGGATCTGAAAGAGTTTGTTATCCGTCTGTGTATTCCATCCTCCTGCCAGAGGTCTTTTACATAATCGTTAATTTTGGGTTTCAGATCCGAGCAGGGGATAGGTGTGTTTGACAGTTTCTCTCTTGTGGCATTCTTGGCCAAACGATCCACCATTTCGTTCCCTCCGATGCCAACATGACCAGGAACCCAGCCAGAAGAATGTTGTAACCCTCCGCTGTCAACTGGTAAAAAAGGTCAAAAAAGTGTAAAAGTTCGGGGTGCTGAAGGTTGCGGCCAGATATGGCCTCCAAAGCCGACAGCGAATCCGAACCAGAAAGTCCCTCTTTGGAGACTGTGAGATTATTCTTAGTGCCAGAACCAGAGCTGTAAGTTCAGCAGAGTAGGCAGAAGCGTCTGAAGGAATATATGTTCTAACAGTATTTGAGAAAGGAGCACCAGGGCAGTAGGCTGCACAGGCCACTCCATCTTCAGACTTGTAACCGTCAGTGAAAATTTCTGATGATAGATAAGATAATGTTGCTTATAGCCCAGCCGACCGCAAAGGGCCATATCAGGGCTGTCACCACGTTAAAATCAACTCACAGTCATTCATCATCCACACAATTCTTTAAAAGACATCGTCTAAAATCTCATCCAAAACTTTTGTTAAAATCTTTCCACTGTAAAATCTCAGATCCGATGAAAAATGTTAACCTCTTTCAAGAACTCAAAGATCGCGTCAGGCGGAACATCTCTGAACAAGGTTTTCATGGAATCTGCTGTAAAATGTTTGTGTCTCACATCGTGCAAATCCAACACTCTAAAAGAATATGTTTCATTGTGAGTGGCACATGACACGGAATGCACCAAGGAGCTTCTTCACTCTTTAAAAGGTAGGAATGGGTAAAATACGAATGGCCGGTGTGCAGCCGGCACAGAACTGTTTCTTCTTTACGACCACCAGACGAAGATGAGAGGAACTCCTTTAGGTTTGGACGGATCTGAAAGAGTTTGTTATCCGTCTGTGTATTCCAATCCTCCTGCCAGAGGTCTTTTACATAATCGTTAATTTTGGGTTTCAGATCCGAGCAGGGGATAGGTGTGTTTGACAGTTTCTCTCTCTTGTGGCATTCTTGGCCAAACGATCCACCATTTCGTTCCCTCCGATGCCAACATGACCAGGAACCCAAGCCAGAAGAATGTTGTAACCCTCCGCTGTCAACTTGGTAAAAAGGTCAAAAAACACACAATTCTTTAAAAGACATCGTCTAAAATCTCATCAAAAAACTTTGTTAAAAAATCTTTCCACTGTAAAATCTCAGATCCGATGAAAAATGTTAACCTCTTTCAAGAACTCAAAGATCGCGTCAGGCGGAACATCTCTGAACAAGGTTTTCATGGAATCTGCTGTAAAATGTTTGTGTCTCACATCGTGCAAATCCCAACACTCTAAAAGAATATGTTTCATTGTGAGTGGCACATGACACGGAATGCACCAGGAGCTTCTTCACTCTTTAAAAGGTAGGAATGGGTAAAATACGAATGGCCGGTGTGCAGCCGGCACAGAACTGTTTCTTCTTTACGACCACCAGACGAAGATGGGAGGAACTCCTTTAGGTTTGGACGGATCTGAAAGAGTTTGTTATCCGTCTGTGTATTCCAATCCTCCTGCCAGAGGTCTTTTACATAATCGTTAATTTTGGGTTTCAGATCCGAGCAGGGGATAGGTGTGTTTGACAGTTTCTCTCTTGTGGCATTCTTGGCCAAACGATCCACCATTTCGTTCCCTCCGATGCCAACATGACCAGGAACCCAAGCCAGAAGAATGTTGTAACCCTCCGCTGTCAACTTGGTAAAAAGGTCAAAAAAGTGTAAAAGTTCGGGGTGCTGAAGGTTGCGGCCAGATATGGCCTCCAAAGCCGACAGCGAATCCGACAAAACCAGAAAGTCCCTCTTTGGAGACTGTGAGATTATTCTTAGTGCCAGAACCAGAGCTGTTTCTGATAGGATGAGAATTTCGAACAGAGGTCAGCATACAAAGCCTTGAATGCCAGAGAGCTGGTGGACTCTTTGCGAAAAGCTGCAAGATCAAAACGAATCTCTGGTGTGAAAAAGGTCCACGGAGGTTGATCTGGAAACTTGGAAAAATCGGACACAACTCCTAGGTCTAGACTGCATTCCGTGCGTGAGGCTGCATACGAAGACCAAACGGCGGAATACAGTTAGGGTTGTTTTCAAATTTGCTTTGAAACTGAGGGTCAAAGGCACAGTCATAGGCAGGGTTTTTCTGGTTCGGAGAACAGTCTGATATAGTAATTCAAAGACAGTTTCAGCCTGCGGTTGGACAGTGAAAGTTCACCTGCCTCTGCGTACAGGCTGTACACAGGGGTGGTGCGGAATGCTCTTAGACATAGACGAAGCCCTTGATGGTGGATAGGGTCTAAGAGTTTGAGGTAAGACGGTCTTGCAGAGCCATACACAGCACAACCATAGTCCAGTTTGGAACGGACCAGGCTCTGTAGAGGTGCAGCAAAGTTTTCTTATCAGCGCCCCAGTCAGTGTGTGCTACGACCCGCAAAATATTCAGAGCTTTCTGGCAAGAAGTTTTGAGGTTTTTAATATGGCTGAGAAAGTTCAGTTTTTTTATCAAAAATAACCCCCAGAAATTTCGCTTCCTTAACAGCTGGAATGGTGGTCTTATCCAGAAGAATTTCAGGATCAGCAAAAAATTGACGAAAATTGTGAAAATGGATTGACTGGGTTTTTGTACGTGAAAAGGTAAACCCGTTGTCCTCAGCCCACTGTTGAATCCTGTTGACACAAAGTTGGAGTCGCCGCTGTACGCTGGCGTAAGAAGCTCCAACTGCGTACAGCGCGAAGTCGTCAACGAACAAAGAAGACTCAGAGCCCTGGCTTACCGATTTTCACAATGTCATTGATCTTAATGCTGAAAAGGGCAGGAGAAAGGATGCTCCCCTGAGGTACACCCAACTCCTGCCCATGGATGTCCGAGAGTGTGGTGCCAACACGCACCTGGAACTGTCGATCAGCCAGAAAGTTTTCGATAAACATAGCAGATAGCCACGAAAACCAAGTTTATGCAAATCATAAGGATCCCTGATTTCCACGTGGTGTCATATGCTTTTTCTAGGTCGAAAAAGATAGCGACCACCTGCTGCTTATTGACAAAGGCGTTGCGGATGGTGGTTTCTAGACGGATTAAATGGTCAACTGTCGAGTGGTACTTGCGAAACCCGCACTGTTCACTGGCCAAAAGGCCGTCGGTTTCCAGCTTCCACATCAGACGGGAGTTGACCATCTTTTCCATCAGCTTACACAGGCAGCTGGTCAGAGCTATGGGCGATAGTTTGATGGGTTGGTAGGGTCCTTTCCAGGTTTGGGGATTGGAATGATCAGGGCTTTCCGCCAGGAGGGCGGGAAGCACCCTGTGGTCCAGATATGGTTATAGACTTTGAGAAGGGTCTGGAGACAGCTTTCTGGAAGGTGTTTCAAAACCTGATAATGATGTCATCCAGACCAGGGGCAGAGTCATTGCAGGTTTGCAAAGCTGATTTTAGTTCGCTAATCGAGAAAGGCAGATTGTAAGCTTCAGAGTTGTCTGATGTGAAATTGTATGAAGATTTCTCTCTAATTTGCTTGTTTCTTAAAAAGGCTGCAGATTTATTTAAAGATGAGGAGTTCTGCTGGATGGTGGAGGCCAACAGATTGGCAACAGCTTGTTTGTCAGTGATCAAAGCATCGGCAAGTTTCAGGTGATGAATGGAGGGGTTGGTGTTCTTCCCTTTGATTTTTCTGATGATGTTCCAAACTTTTTTCTTTGAAGTTTTAGATGTCAGTCCGGAGCAGAAGTTTCTCCAAGACCGACGTTTACTGATTTTGAAAGTATGTCTCGATTTAGCACGGAGTTTCTGATGGGCTCGGGCGTTAGGACCAGAGGGTCGTTGGTATATCTGACGCTGAGCCCGTTTACGTACTTTTGAGATTTGTTGGCAGTCAAAATTAAAACCAGGGTGTCTTTGGCATTTGGGTTTGTTTGAGGAAGTTGGAATGGAGGCCCTTGGCGCATTTTATGAGGATATTGGAAACCGTTTCTGCGGGATCCGGACTTTGTAGAACTTCCTCTGTGAGTTCCCCCACGGACACAGTTCCTGCAAAAAGATCCCAGTTCGCCTTGTTGAAATTTAGATGTTCTGGAACAGTGCGGCTTTCAGTTATTTTGGATTTTAGAACAATTGGAAAATGGTCACTCCCATGCAGATCGTCAAGTGCCGACCACTCATAGTCCAGGACCAGCGAGGGGTCGCACACTGACAGATCCAAACATGAGAGAGCACCAGTAGCAGAGTGGAGGAAGGTTGGAGATCCATCATTAAGACAACACAGGTCAAGCTCTGAGAAGACGTTTTCCAGAAGGAGACCTCTAGACGAAGTATCAACGCTACCCCAAAGAGGATTGTGCCCATTGAAATCGCCCAACAGCAAAAAAAGGTCGTGGAAGCTCCTCAATCAGGCTGACCAGTTCTTGTCGACTGATGGATACAGAAGGAGGCAGATATAGACAACAAATAGTGATATGCAGAGAGACTCTGGCAGCTAAAGCTTGGAGGGGAGAACTGAGGTAGACAGGGCTAAACAGAAGAGATTTGTGGATAAGCAACGACACACCACCCGTCACTCCAACTGCAGAAGGCTGTGCTGGTTTAGAAAGAACATTAAAACCCGATAAAGAGAAAGATTTGTCAGAGCGTATCAGTCTCTTGAAGAGCTAAGACAGCAGGTTTTAAATGTTGACAGAGGAGCTGCAGCTCTTCAAAATTAGAATTCAAACCTCGAATGTTCCAGTGAGATATTGAATCCATGAGGATGGAGAGATGGCAACAGACTTCTCAGTCCATTACTGTCTCATCATCATCCGACTGCAAAGGAGAATATGGATTGTGTGTTTCCAAACTTGAATGTCTTTTCTCTGGACTTTTTTTTTTTTTTTCTTGGAAGCTCCGGAGGCAGATGATGGGCAATCCACCTCAATGACCTCTACACCAGAGGGCTTCCCTGGGATCGTGCCTTGATGAGGCACCGCTTGGGGGCCGCGAGTGCCCCTGGGAGAACAGGGGGTTTTTTTTGGGGGAAGGGGAGCTGTCGAAGCAGAGAGTCTCCCAACCTGTGTCTGCTGGGCAGAATGGGAGGCAGCAGGTTTTACGCCACCACCAAGGAGTTTATCACAGGGGGTAGCGGATTTCTTGCCTCCGCTGGGGGCAGATGGTTTCGATTGCAGAGTCTTGGAAAAACTAAAGGTGTCTGTCTGACAGGAGACAGATACTGTAGAAACTTGTTCACAACCTGAGAGTAGGACTTGTTCGGATGCTGCGGACTGCCCAGAACCAACCTTTTTGCCTCGTGGAATGGAATCTTTCTTTCCGTCTTCACCCTTGGATACTACTTTCCTGGCGCCAAACCGACACTCTCTAGAGGAGGATGGGTGGCCGCCTCCGCAGTTTGCACAACGCGCCGGATGAACGCACGGCATCTCGTGGCTCGGTTGGCAGCAGACGCCACAAATCTCCTCCCCAGAGCATCGATCCCGCACATGGCCAAACTTCTGGCACCGGAAACAACGCATCGGGGATGGAACATACAGGCTAACCTTGACGTTCAAATAGCCCACCTTGATAGACTGTGGCAGTGAAGGGGTGCAGAAGGTCAGAAAGAGGGTATTTGTTGGCACTCTTTCAGAACCCTTGCGAATTGTGACTCTTCGCACATCCATGACTCCCTGGGATTTCAGTTCGAACCTTATCTCATCCTCCGATACTCCTTTCAAGTCTGGGCAGCGAATGACTCCCTTTGAAGAATTTAGGTTCTTGTGAGGCGACACTTTGATTTTTCGGTCAACAAGAGTTGTAGATTTCAGGAGCCGATCTGATTGACATTTTGTACCACATTCCACCAGAAATGACCCATTTCTCAGACGTTTGATTGATTTTAGGTTTCCTGACAGACAACTAAAACCTTTCTGGATTGCAAAGGGGCTGAGTGCAGACAAAGGTTTGTCTACATCAGCGCCCTCCACCACCAACCACGAAGGCCAAGATCCAGATTCTGTTCGGATTTCTGAGTCCGAGTCAGAATCATGATCACCATCAGATCTCACTTTGTCTCTCTTTCTCCTTTTGGAAGGGAGTTTAGATATTGAGGCCATGGTATATGATTTAGGAATTCGTCCCTCCCCTACCCACCCACCATCGAGTCCAACTTAGGGGCCAGGGCCAAGAAACTCTGTCTTGGACCCCTTCCAGGTTTCAGGAGGGATATACAACAAAGCAGCGCCAACTTACCCTATCCCCCCCGATTATGCCCAGCTCCCGGGAACAGAGAACTGAGCACTGCAGGGGTTTACCTTGGCCAGCTGGGGGCTGCCCGTTTTGACCTAACCCCATGCAGGGGAAGCCGGTTGACACACACAGGCCCATGTGTGCCTCCTGTCTAGAGAGGTCCGAGCCAAAGTAATGTGTTGAGGGCGCTGGCCCTCTCAATCACCAGGATCTCATCCCCCTCCGTCACAGGTCGCACCGCACGGCAAACGCGGCGGATCTTAAGAAGACCACAGAGAGAAAAGGAGTGTGGGAAAGAAGACTTGAAGGGGAGACGAAGATAGAAAAGAGCCAAATAAGAAAGGCAGAAAACAAGAAAAGGAGAAAGGCGGGTTACTATTAGTCAGGATCCTCACCCTTAGCCTGTCTGACATGGGAAGCCCTACCAGGGGCATCAACTCCTTACCACGTTGCGCTTAGGCCAGACAGCATCTTCAACTTTTCAGGCCTAGAAGCATTTTAAAAACTAGCCTATCTTCAAGTATTGATGCCCCCGCCAGCAAAGCCTAAGGGATCACAGGACCATGCAAGCCCTCCGACCACGTTGCTATTAACCCTCTACACTTGTGTTTGTGTTGTTCTCTGTTCAATTCTGAACACTTCCTTTCAACATGCATAATTCAAATATGCATGTTAAAACAAATAACACACTATTGAAAATAGGACTTCTTTTTGCTTTCCTCTTTTTTAGTTTACCAGTGGCACTGTAATGTATAGCAGAGTCACACCAGGGTAAGGGTTAAGAAACAAAAACTGCTGATTTCAGAGTGCATCAAAAGTACATTGGAGACCCATAATGCTTTGATCTACTTTTTAAGAACTTCACATCTCAGTTATATATCTAAAAAATTTTTTTAAAAAAAAAACAAAAAAACCTGGTGTGGTTTTGGACGTGGCACATTTCCACACTGACAGCTGTTGGCTTCCTATATCACAGATGATTCCGTTGGGATAATATGATTCTGAATGGATTTGTTAATACAAGACCAAGACAATTCTGAGACTAACATATTTACTATAAAACTGTACACTAACACAACACAGAGAGTACAAGAGAAACCAGCTTTCACAATAAATATGAATTTCCTACACACTACTTTTATTTGGTGTATTTCTGAGACAATGTGGTATTTTTAGTGTAGTGTGTAAAAGTGATGTACTAAATACACCAAAAGTGCATGGTTTCACAGATCATACAGCAGTCATCATGCTACAGATGACACAAAATAACTGTCATCAAACTCATATTCAAGGAGTTTTCCATCAACAGGGTAACTGCTCTACACCTGTGAAGTCCTGTTATTTATAACCCAGCTGGATGCCAAATCAGGACTGACTTCAAATTGAAAAAGAAAATAGAATTAACTCCTCCTTTTCCTTTTTGGTCTCTATGAAGCCTGTTATAACATGCAATACATAAAAGCAAGAACACTTGCATAACACAAGAGACAACACAAAATAAACAGACAGAAAACACACGTCGTCTTTTACATACAGTAACAGCTGGTAGAGTCAAAGCTGGTTTGACTGAAACGGTCTTAACAGGTTTCATAGACAACAGCAACAAAGGAAAAAAGAGGAAGAATTTTTTTTTAGGTCTTTTCAAGGACATTTTAACTTTAAAATTCAAAGGCTGTAATGTTGAAAATACATGCCTTTTTTGCTACATTATACAGACCCTTAACCAGAATCCAGTATGTAGCAAACAATAGGGAAGTGGACACTTTTGACAGATGCAAAAGATTTTCTTTTCACATACATAAATCATTCTCTGCATAATTTTGTTATTTTTTAACAATATAAATCAATCCATCAAAATCTACTTTTTCAAGCACATTCATGCATTCTCAAGTATTTGTAATGCTAAAGCCCAAATTCAAGGGCTTCTTTTTATTCCTTTAAAAGGGATCCTCAAAACTTGAGGATTCTAAAAGGACTTGCGTGAATCTTGTTATAAGGAAGCAATCACTTTTTTCTTTCAGTGCTTTTCTGCCCACATTTTTACTGAAAACAGTGGATGTATTCAAGAACAGATTCCATTACTCCCCTAAACTTATATGCTCCAGCTGAATGCTCCAGCCTGGATGCTCATTTTGTCAGCATGTGTTAACAGATTTTTGTACAAGTTTCAAAGTTTAAGCTATCACTCGCTCTCCCTGAACTTGTACGCAACATCTATCACTCTCACCCCCCTAAACTTGTACAAACATCATCTATCACTCTCACTCCCCTGAACTTGTGCAAACAATTTGGACTATTACTCCCATCACCTTTTAAAACAACTTACACTCTGATTCTGATCTCCTTGTATAAACAACCTGGACTATTAATCCCCTTATCTCATTTAAAAAAAAACAACAACAAACAAACAAAAACAAAAAAAAACTTTGATTCTCTCTCTTCCCTCACTGTATCAAACAACTTGGAACTCTTACTTACTCCCCTACCTTCCCCCAATTTGTACAAACATTTCTGGACCATCACTTGCCTCTACGTGAATAGTTCGGTTTCGCCCCCCTCAACTAGTATAAAAATCTTAAAATCTCAATTCTATAAAGTTGACAGGAATTTGAATAAACAGCTTGGACTCTCATTCCTCTCAGATTGTGTAAACTGATAAGAGTAAGCCTCATCCAATCAACATGTACCAACAACAAAAAAGGAGTTAAGATGGCGGACAAGTGAACTTGTGCTGTGCGCGCTCTCCATTCAGTGTTCGATTGCTGTGTAGTTCGAGTGGTTTGGATGTCGAAGAGTGTTGCGTTTGAACTGTGAGGTGACTGTGGATGTTGCGATGTTGTGTTAGACTCAGGTTGGTACTGTGTTTTGACTCAAGGAAAGTGTTTTGTTTTTCATTATTCTGCATTCCTTCGACTTTCATTTTGTTTTGGGTGTGTCAACATTTATTTTGAATCGCGGCCATGTTGGGCGCCTTGTTGCACGTGCAACAGTTATAGACATAAAACTGTGACGTGTACCACCGTGTACGGGATCTGTGTGTTTAACCACAGGCGGATGATTTTGCAAGCCTTACATTTGTCTCATCACTTTTCAGTCAGTAACCAACATTGTATCGCCGTAAGTTAAGGTAGAAACTAAGAAACTTTGTGACTCTGTAGGAGTTTAATTTATTGTTGTGTCCTCCTTGGTAACAATGTCTACTGAGTCTGGGAATAAAAGAGTAAGGTCTGTTGTCAGCCCACCCAACGAAGAGGCTGGTAAGCGCCAGTGTGTTTGAAGTTCCTCATGAGAGTTTCTCCTCTTTTGACGAACATTTGTTTGGACGAGTCAACTATAGTTGAGCATCAGGATCTTAATAGTACCCCTTTAGAGATGGCTTCAAGTGATACTGAGCAGCAAGAACATAGCCGATCAGACAATATGGATAGAGTTGTAAAGGAGAGCTTAAAGGAAGCTCTTAAAGATCCTGAAATCATGAACATGTTTGCATCTGCTTTTTCCAGTTCACTGAAGGACGAGATAGCCGATCTTAAGAGTGTTATTGAGAAAAAGAATCAAGTAATCTGTGATCTCCAAAATAGACTGGACTCACTCGAGCAATATACAAGGAGAAACAGTGTAAGAATCAGCGGCATCCCAGAGCCTTCGAACCTTTCTGTTCGGGAAGACACGGACGTTGTGGTGCAGAGGCTCGGGGAGGCGATGGGTGTCACCATTACTGCGGACATGATAGATCGCTCCCATCATCTGGGTAAACGTGTGGGGAATGCTGATCGGCAGATCATCGTCAAATTTACGTCGTACCGCCACAAGAGTGTGCTAATGAAGGCAAGACGCAGCTTAAAGAACAAAACCGCTGCCAGTTTTGGGTTCACCACTGCAGGTTACACTGCCGTGCCAAGGCCAGCATCAGCAGCAGAGGCATCCAGTGTCCCAGTGCCCAGGCCAGCTGACAGGGTCTACATTAATGATGACCTGACTCGTCAGAGAGCCCAGCTGGCAGCCAGAGCCCGTAAGATGAAAAGTGAGAGGAAGCTGCAAGACACGTGGATTTACGACAGGGACATCTTTGTCAAATGTGGAAATGTGACCAGTAAAATTACCTCCGACGTCAGCTTGAATCGCTACTCTAGGCTTCTTCAGTGTGCGACTCGCTTTTCTAGGTCGAAAGTAATATCTCCAGCCTTCTTTGACTTTCTTCCCATCCCACCCCCAGCCCACGTACTGCTTACATCTCACGCCCCTTACCTTCTTTGCCCCCCGCCCTTACTCCGATCGGAACTCAAGGCCTTCGTCCCTACTGGAATTGATAAAAAGACTGCAAGAACTATATGACAACAGGAATGAAGAACTCTGGGGGACCTTAAGGAAAATTATGACATTTGTTTATTTGTCTAATTGCTGTGTAGTTTTTGTAAACTATTATTCCTAATAGAAACACTTGTGATTTGGCTTGTCAAGTGCCTATGGGCTGTCGTTTCTCAATGTCTTGCGGTGTATCATCAATCAAGCGGGCGGTGGCGGCGGACTGAGTTCCACGTGCTGAACTTACGGCAACCACACAAGAGAGAGAGAGAGAGAGGAGAGATGTGTATAGTATTTGTACATGCATGTGTTTATATGTGTACATGTATGTGTTTATATATGTGTGTATGTATATGTATGTGTATGTATGTATATATCTGTGTGTGTATGTATGTGTGTATATGCCTGAGTATATGTACCTGTATGTAAGTGTGTATATGTATATTGTGTGTGTGTGTGTGTGTGTGTGTGTGTGTGTGTGTGTGCGCGTGTGTGCGTGTGTGTGTGTGTGTGTGTGTGCGCGTGCGCGCGCATTAGTGTGCAAAGAGTGTGTGTGCGCGTGAGAGTAC
>JADBJO010011016.1:65000-67863 GCA_016801955.1 Conus betulinus
TTTGTGTTTGTGTGTGTGTGTGTGTTGCATGCAGAAGTGAACCATACGCTTTGCCATTTACACCAACGTAAAGACAGTGATGAGACAATAACCACCGTTGCATCATGGCTCAAAGTGCATTGTAATAGTTGTTTCCCCTTCCATGAAATTGTTTATTGTTGACTAGCTGTTTACTGTTGACTAGCAGCTGTTGATTTGCTGGTGTTTTTTTTTTTTTTTTTCTTTCTTGAATACATTATATAATGTATATTTTACCCCCGACTGACACTGGTGGGGGAGCGCGCCAGGTGTGCTTGTTGCCTTATCGATAGCAGTCCTTTATTATTCTCTTACTACTTGTAATAGTTTGTATTGTCCCACTAGAAATTTTGTTATACTGCTTGCTGCTTTTTCTTGACTTTTTTCTATTTGTTTGTTTGCTTGTCTTTTTTTTTTTTTTTTTTTTTTTTTTACATAGAGAAACAGGGATATTTATGATTCGTAGTATGTTTCTTTCTAACACTTTTTTCTACCAAGGGAGTTACAGGGATATTTATGATGTGCAGTTCCTACCAACCCTGGCCAAATTCCTTCACTCTATACGACAGAGTGCTGTAACATAAATGGGTGTTGATGTAAATATATACCGCGCCAGGGTTGGTTTATATTATGTAAAAGCCCTCATAAACAGTAAGAAATTATGGTTCCTGAATGAAACCATCGTTTTACCATTTCTGTTCATGATATGCCAACATTGTCCATTTAATGTGATGTTGTCTTTGTTCGTCCACTTCTTCATATTAGGGCGTCCCTTAAAACAACATAAATGTATTTTGAATAGGCGTTTCTTTTCAGATTCTTATGGCCCAACTTCAAAAACAGAAATAAGACACACGCTTTTCCCCTCATCAAAAGGATACTCTTACTTTTGTCTGGTGATATTGAAACAAACCCAGGGCCTAAATGTAAAACAGATTTGTACGTTGTGCATGTAAATGCAAGAAGCATTGTGAACAAAATCGATCTATTGGAAGCAGAGTATAACAAATGTGATATTATCACTGTATCTGAGACTTGGCTTTCTGATTCCATTACTGACAGTTCCATACATATATCAAATTTTCATCCTCCAATCAGGCGTGACAGACCTAATGACCCACATGGTGGTGTGCTATCTATGTTAGAAATAATCTGTACTGCAAACCTAGAGTAGATCTGCAGGTTGATGGTCTTGAGGCTGCTTGGATAGAGACAAAACTAGGACAAACAAGTTTATTAATTGGTTCCTTTTATCGAAAACCAAGTTCTAATACCAACTATTGGGATCTGATAGAAGAAAGTATTCACAAAGCAAATAATACATCGTTAAGATTTTTGATTCTAGGGGATTTCAACACTGACTTCTTAAATATACCGTCACCCCACTTTGTAAACATTCTTAATCGCTATCAGCTTGTACAGTTAATAAATGAACCAACGAGAATAACTGAATTAACAGAATCATGTTTAGATTTAGTTATATCACCCAGAGCCCTAATATCATACAATCAACGGAAGTTTGGCCAGCTATTTGTAGTGACCACAGTGTTCCATGTGCTATAATCAAGAACACTGTAGTTAAAGAACAATCCTTCAAAAGAACAATCTTCAATTATAATAAACTAATATAGACAGGTTCTGCGAATTTGCTCAACGAGCTGAACTGGGATGAAATAATTTATAACAATGCAATTGATGAAAGTGCAAAAATGTTTTCAGATATTATATTAGAAAAAGCAACACTGTGTATGCCCGTTAGAACTATTACTGTTCATCCTCAAGATGTAGCTTGGATGACAGATGAAATTCGACTGTTAATTGAGGAACGCCAGAAAATCCACAAAATAGCTAAACAGACTAATAAACCAGAAGACTGGCTCAGGTTTCGACAATTTCGAAACTATGTCATATCCAGAGAAAAGCAAAGACAGTGGAATACACAGAAGAATTGGAGACTAAAGTTTTAAGTTCAGATGATTTTGGAAACAGAGAATGGTGGAAATTAGTTAAATCTTTTCTTAAAAAGAAGGGTATGGACACAAATGAAATTCCACCAATCATGCATGATAATATCTTATATATACACAAGTAAAGAGAAAGCTGATATTTTCAATGACTTCTTCATTAGCCAGTCTACAATAGAGAACGAAGAAGATGAAGTGCCATATATTCCATTCCTTGACCTTGAGCTTAATGAAATAACACTCACTCCCTCTGAAGTTGAAAATGTCATTAGAAACCTTGACAAAACAAAGCCGTAGGACCTGACCTAATTCACAACAAAATACTGTTGGCATCCCTCCCAGTTATCTTAAATCCTCTGACCTGTCTTTTCAATAGAACTTTAAATGAAGGCAAATTTCCAAAGATATGAAAACTGCGCATGTAAATCCTTTGCATAAAAAGGCTGCAAAAGAGAAGTGTAATAATTATCGACCGATTTCATTGCTTAGTTGCGTTGGTAAAGTCTTAGAGAGATGTATTCACAAACATGTATTTAATTTTTTTATCATCTAATCAACTTATTTCATCTTCTCAGTCTGGATTTATCCCTAGAGACTCTACCGTCAATCAGTTGCTCTGCATATATAATGATCTGTGTTCCTCTTTTGATAAGGGTACACACACAACGCAAGCCATCTTCCTTGACATTTCCAAAGCTTTTGATCGTGTCAGCCACAAGGTCTCCTGCATAAAATGAAAGCCATTGGCATACGAGGTAAATTACATGAATGGTTTACTGATTATTCTTCTGGTGTCCCACAAGGTTCAGTACTAGGCCCGCTCCTGTTTCTTATATATATCAATGATATTGTAAATGAAATCCAATCCAACATAAAACTTT
>JADBJO010011017.1:0-37500 GCA_016801955.1 Conus betulinus
TACCTTCACATTCATATCCAAAAATATATATATAGCTTGAAGAAGTTTTGCAATCAACCAGTAACAGATTTTTGACGGAAATTAAAAAGCACGAACTAAATAGTTAGCGAGGGAACAAATTATATGTTCATCATCAGACGATATTAATTGACGTATGTTTTGTGTGTGTGTGTGTGTGTGTGTGTGTGTGAGAGAGAGAGAGAGAGAGAGGAGAGAGAGAGAGAGAGGAGAGAGAGAGAGAGAGAGAGAGAGAGAGAGAGATATGACAGTCTGGAAGTTATGAAGCATCGCCTGCTTTCTTTTCTCAAAACGGAAGACAAAAGATACGCCCCTCTCCTTACATGTCTTGTGCAGAGTGTATCCAATGTTGGTGTTCTGTTTTTACAGCGTTGCTTGTGTTCCATTGTGTACTGGACAGTGTCGTTGTCTGTGCATATACCTACAACACACAACACACACACACACACCACACACACACACACACACACACACACACACACACACACACACACACAACACACGCACGTACGCACGCACGCACGCACGCACGCACGCACTGAGCATCACAGCAATATTCTATATTTCTTCATTCTCCGCATTCGACCTCGAGCCAATGACCTGTGCCTCTCCTCCCCAGCACAGACAGATTGCACTCGGGGAGAGTTCTGCTCATTTATACTGGTTAGCGTTGCTGTGTGCTATACATCCTCGTCATGCAGGATTTCAGTTGTACTCTTTGTTGTCTTGTTCTGTACTGTAACGCTGTGCTCTCTGTATGAAAAATATTCGGGAAAAACGATACGAGGAAGACGACAATGGCTACCAAGAAAAAAATGACAGCGTCAAAGAAGCAGATTGAACATAAGGAGAAAAAGTTGAGGAAACAAGAAAGAAAAAAGTGAATGATAAAAAGAAAAGAACGAAAGGGAAGAGAAACATGGGAAGAAGAAGAAGAAGAAGAAGAAGAAGAAGAAGAAGAAGAAGAAGAAGACGAAGAACGTGGAAAAGGAGGAGGAGGAAGAGGAGGAAGAGGAGGGATACAGGGTGAGAAAGAAAAGGATACAAAAAAGAAAGAAAGGAGGAGAGAGAAGAGAAATCAAGAAAGATAAGAACAGGAAGAGAGAAGAAAGGAGGAGGAGGAGGAGAGGAGGAGGGGGGGAGAGTGAAGAAGGGAGAGCAAGACTAAAGATGAAAAGAAAAAAAGGGTGTGGGGGTGGGGGGGGGGGGGGGGGGGGTAAAAATGAACGTAAAATCAAATGTTGAAAAAAAAAAATATTCATTACAACAATCCACATTTTTCCTTCTCCACTTCCACCACTTAGCAATGCCCAGCGTCAAAGAACCTAGGCACACTCACACACATGACATGACCGTCGTTCTGACATCAATCAAAGCCTGAGGCGCCACAGAGTCGGGTTGCTCTTTCATCACAGCGAATAGCTGTTTCTGTTGCAGGGGTGCCGGGACGTCTGATAGAGAATTTGCTTTGCAGGAAGCCAAGGTCGAGGGTGGAGAATACTGGAGGAAAGAATCATGGGTGACACGCTTTGGTGCAGCACTACCAAAACTCCTACACAGCCCTTAGTGCAACCTAATGTAACATGTCAAGCCGATGTGGCAGATGTTCAATACACACAGTAAGGATCTTGTAGTCCAAGGTAGCGTATCACAAAAAGATGAAAACAAATGGCACACATCGGGATATTTCGAGATGCTGGTCTACACATGGTATTCCCAACGGCCTACAGAAACTCTCCATCCATCGCTCAGTCAGAAACAACGGCAGCTTGTTATTCTGTTGCAAAACTTGTAGGAAATAGCAGTTATATGAGTTAATGATTGCATGGAATGGCAGTGGTTTATTTGCGTCTTCAGCTTTTGAGAACTTGGAAAGAAGAAAGAAGAAGAGAAAGGTGGGAGAAGAAGAGGAGAGGAGGAGAGAGAGAGAGAGAGAGAGAGAGAGAGAGAGAGAGAGAGAGAGAGAGAGAGAGAGAGAGAGAGAGAGAGAAAAGGGAAGAAGGGGAAGGAAGACAGAAGATAGCAAGCAAAATAATGGAAAGAGAAAAAGGATCTCAAAATCAAATGTAAAAAAAAAAAAAAAAAAAAAAAAAAAAAAAAAAAAACACGTTCATTGCAGTATTCCATATTTGTTCCGTCTCCACTTCCACAATTAACAACGGGCCAGCGTCTCTAGACCTGGGTGCGCACACACACACATGACACAACTGCCGTTCTTCTGACATTAATCAAAGCCTCAGGCGCCACAGTGCCCGATGTGCTCTTACGTCAGAGCGTATGTCTCTGTTACAGGATGTGGAGACGTCTGATAGAGAAAAAAAATTGCTTCGCATGAAGCCAAGGTCGAGGGAGAAAAATAGTTAAGAAAAGATTCACGGATGACACGCTTTTGTGCAGCACTTTCAATACTCTAGGACAAACCTTAGAGCAACTTGGTGTGTCATGTCTTGCTGATGTGGCAGATATTCTATCCATGCATTAAAGATCTTTAAATCTAAACTAGAATGTCATGAAAACATAAATATAAGCAGTACACTTCAGGATATTTCAAAATGTTGGTCTACATCCAGCACTCAGAGACGGAAAACAGGGCTGTTAATTACTCAGTTCCAGCACTTCTGGGATTTATCAGTTATATAATTTCATGATCGTATGCAATAGCAGTCGTGTAATAGCGTCTTGAGCTTCTGCTGACACTTGACTATGGAGACTGTGCTTTGATATGTCGTGTTCAGCTAGGCTGTGACAGTAACGCCACCAAGATCTTCATCCAGCAGGATTCTAGCTGCTGTCTGGTGTGCTTTGCTCTGTTATTCCGTCCTTTGTAGTGTCACTCTCAGAAATGAACAAGTTAGGAAGAACACATTGATGAGGATGACAATGACAATCAATTTGACGAAATGGCGACAACAGCAACGATAAAAACACACAGAGAGAGAGAGAGAGAGAGAGAGAGAGAGAGCGGAGAGAGAGAGAGAGAGAGAGAGAGAGAGAGAGAGAGAGAGAGAGAGAGAGAGAGAGAGAGAGAGAGACAGACAGACAGACAGACAGACAGACAGACAGAGATCGAGACAGCAGCACTAGCAGCAGAGGCAGCATCAGCAGCTGCATCAGCAGCAGCAGCAGCAGCAGAAGAAGAAGAAGAAGAAGAAGAAGAAGAAGAAGACAGAGCGAAAGGAGGGAGAGGAGGAATGAAAGAATGAGAGGGGAAAAAGAACAAAACGACGAGAGGAATAAGAATGAAAACAAGAGGGGAAAAGAGAAATTAAGAGGTGAAAGAAAGGGGAGGGAAGATAATAGAGAAGGAGTGGACAAGAAAGAAAAAGGAGGAGGAGGAGGGGAGCCGATGAAAAGGAAGAGAAGGAGGAGGGGGAAAAAAGGAGGCAGAGACGAATAAGAACAAAAATAAGAGGAAAAATAGGGGGGGAGGGGAACAAGAAATAGAGGGCAAAATCAGAAGAGAAAAAAAAGCAAGAGAAAAGAAGCAATGACAGAGAAAACAAGAAGATGAAGGAGAAGAAAAATAAGATGAAGAGAGGAGAGGAGAGGCAAAAGGGGGGGGGGGGGGGGGGGGGATGGCACCCGGGAGATGGTAGACCTCTGCCAAGATAAATGAAATCTTAGATCTACTGAGTAAAGGACATGCCAGAATAAAACAAACACAATAAGATAATACTACTAGCAATGACAGAACTACGGAACAATCCAAAAATAAAGTACACAGTATCTATTACAATATTGTGAAGGAATATTGGAATATGTTGACGTTTCATCTACAAAAATGCTTATTGAATATGAACAAAATCTTGATACAAATGCAGGTTTGACTCTGTTCTAAATATATTTAGAAAATTTGAAGAAACGAATTTGAAATGCTTCCATGTTATACCATGCCATATAATTTATGTAACAAATATTGTATAGAAAAACAAGCCATTGACAGTGAGAGGTATAAATTTTTAAAACTTTAAAATGCATCGAACATTAAGTGTTCCAGCCGTTAAAGATCATCTTTTAATGTAGAGATTGTATCATCTGGTACGAATACGAAAACAAAAGCAGACAATATATCAGATTTGATAACTGACACGGCTAAATGATTATCTATACACGTAGAATCAATACAAAGCCCTTATCTAAACGTGCTACTTAAGGATCTAGACTACAGACATAAATACGCATACATATCCATCTGATCGAAATGAATGAATTATGCCAAAACGATTTCCACACATCAAAATCAAGAAGGATTTATATTAAACTTCTTTACATTTTTAGGTGGGGGAAGAGTGAGGGATCACGTTGTATCAGATGGTCTTGGTGCCTCACAGGAATGTAACAGTCATTGAAATATGATTGATTGATATCCTTAGTCCATATGACCAAACCCTTTTAAATATATGTTGCTTTTATGTTTATACATGAAGCATTTTTTTTCTACGTGCATCTACGTTTTGTTTTTCTTTGTCTGTTGGAGACCCTCTTCAAAAATGGACGAAAAACAAAACTAGATGTTGGTAGAAAGTATATTTAGTCAGCAGGGTAACAACATCAATAACGAGCGTGAAAAAAGCAATCCACAGAAGATCAATACTCTCTACAACATCAACAACGAGAGTGAACAAGCGATGTGTAGAAAATCAATATTGCATGGTTCTTTTTTCTTTGCTTGACATTGTCCAATCTCTCTACTCTATGATGCACTCTCCCTGGTCTAGGGCGCACTCTCTCCGGTCTACAGCGTTCTCTCTCTGGTCCGCGCATTTTTTTTCTGACAGTAATCAAAGCCCTAGGCGCCTCGGGGCTGGAGCCGATCTTCCATCATGCAAAACTACTTTCCCTCTCTGTTACAGGGGTGTTATGTAGGGATGTCTGGCATTGAAATATGCTTTTTACCAGAAGCTGAGGCTGAGAGAGGAGAATAGTCGAGGCAGCAATCACGTGTGACACGCGTTTTAACGTCCACTGAGTTATTCAGCAAATGTGCAAGAACGAGAGGGTGCGGGGAAAGGAGAAGGAAAGGAAGAAAGGGAAAAGAAGGGGGATGAAGTTGTCACATAGAGGCTGAGCTCTAGGCAAGGAGAAAAGATCATTCGTGTGCCTGGAAAAAAAAACGTCCTTTCCTCGTGATTTTCGGTGGTATCAGGACGAGCTGACTCCAGACAAACTACTGCATTACAGCCATGGAATTCAGGTTGCATGTTTATAGAGACGGATGCGCATGCCTCCAAGAATGAGCGTATATTGTCCTTAGAAAAAAAAAAAGAAGAAAAAATTATTTACGTACACAAAAATTAGAAATACTTCTAGACACACTCTTTTTACATTATTTTGGATGTATCAAAATGTGGAAAACTAATCGATGTTTCCGTTTTCAAAAAAGGAATTACTGACGCCACAAACCAAGAGTCGTTTGCAGAGATAACAGATGCTTTTTGCCCAATTAATCATTCAAATCTTTGCTTTTGACAGTGAAATCTTTTTTTGTTTGTTTGTTTCCTTTGTTTGCTGCTTTGTTTTTGTGATATAACGATAAAGTGCTGTGTAGAGATTCATGGCGAGCGTAAGATTACGATCCAGTGATAAACTCTCAAAGATATTGTTTTAAGCGCAACACTCTTGCGTGGATGACTACTTTCTGCTCCGCATGTACTTTATTAATAGCGGTTTGGAAATTGTTTCAGTGTTCATAATACAGTAATATCCACTTTAATGTTTTCAAAACAGAAATTTTGGAAGCCAGTTTCTATTTGAAGTTTAATCATGTAAAAACACAAACATTTCCATGAAAACAACAGTGGTTGCATGTTTAAAATTTTGAACACACACTCATTCCGATTCGAACGAGTCACGGCCCACACTGTCTTTGTAGATTTCAACTGTAATGTCATTGTATTTCCGGCGAACTCTAACAACTTCATTGCCTTTTAAAAGTTACTTTATCCCCTTTGGACTCGTCGTATCGCTACAATTTGGTAACGACATAAAAAAGACTCGTTCCCTTCATCTCAGCCAAAACGGCCCTGCACTCCATCAAATCTAGGCAGCCCTTGTGAGAACTTGAATCACAATCCCCGCTATCCCCCCCCCCCCCCCCCACTCTTCCCGCCCCCAATCCCTGCTTCCCCTTCTTCCCATACCCTTCAGTTCACTGAATTCACTTTTCATGCCTTGACAATTTTTCATCAGTGTGCCAGGTTCCATTTGTTTCTTTTGAGACCACGTTGTTGATTAATTGTAGACTATGGCGAAATAGACTTCCAGTTTCTGTGGCATTGTTCATTGAGTTACTCTTACAGAAATTGTCCATAGTTTGTCTTCTGTCGAGCCGTGCATGATCTTACAGAAAACTTTATGTGGAGAGCCCAGTGAGTTGGATGATGTGTGACGGTGATCTAGGATTCATATCAGGCACCATAGTATTAGCTTTCCCTATTACCACCTTCGCTTGTAATGTCGTAAAAAAAAAAACGCTTCCTGACGACATTAACAGATCTTTGTGAGACACGTGAGCCCTTACGAATGCTATAGAAAGCTCACTCGTAATGTTTGCTAATGCATCTGGTGATGACGTGGACCGTATTGGCACTTCCATACATCTCATCTCTTCATTTCCATTGGGGAATGTCACTGCACCAGCATTGACAGATTTCCAACAGCAAGAGAAGCGTTTCATGCATGAGAGTATCTATCGCAGCACCATTGCGTTCTTTTGCTCATTAGTCTTGGGGACTATTGTGAAGATATTGACATACATTAATATGACACATATGACTGAAGGTTTGAAGGGTTTTTTTTTTTCTGTTTTACTCTCTCTGTCTCTCTCTGTCTCTGTCTCTGTCTGTCTGTCTGTCTGTCTGTCTCTCTCTCTCTCTCTCTCTCTCTCTCTCTCTCTCTCTCTCTCTCTCTCTCGTGTGTGTGTGTGTGTGTGTGTGTGTGTGTGTGTGTGTGTGTGTGTGTGTGTGTAAGCGCATGCGTGCGTGCGTGTGTGTGTGTGTGTGTGTGTGTGTGTGTGTGTGTGTGTGTGTGCGCGCGCGTGCGCGATGTTTTGTTTATTTGCGTAAGTAGTTACTTGCACCCCTTTTAATCGGGAAGAAGGCTTTTTGCCCCCTAATCTCTTGGATAATTAGACTGCTTAACACATTCTGTACAACAGGGCTCCAAGGTAGTGTTCAGGCTAGTTATTTCAGGGACCACAGTCCCACTTAGTGTATACGCATTGGGAAGTGAAGTCCGCTAAACGGCATCATCCCTCAGGTTTAACCATGTGTACCACGACATCGGGATCCAGTCGTTTAGGAACCATAGACATCGATTGCAGTCCTCTGTGCTGTGGCAACAGGTTCTACATTAATGATAGCCTGCTGGGGAAAAGTCTGCCATTACTATGTCATAATTCTGTGGAACACAGTTGCAGCGTAAATGATGGACTCATGGGAAAGTAAATCATTACTATTTCATATTTCTGTGGAAACAGGTGCTGCATTAATGATGGACTCATGGGAAAAAGTTTCTCGTTATTATCTCATATTGGGCGCGAAACGGATATCACATTCATGATTGACTCCGAGGGAAAGGTTTCTCATTGCTATTTTATATTGGTGTGGAAATAGATATTGCTTTCATAATTGAGTCGTAGGGAAAAGTTTTCGCATTACTTTTTTTTTTTCTATTGCTGTGAAATCAGGTACTGCATTAATAATGGGACAAGTTTGTCATTACTGTTTTCTATTTGAGGAGCATTATTAATTTATATCTAATGGATAATGCACGATAGGTTGTTTTGAGCATTGAAAAGCTGCTATATCAGTTGTACTTGCTCTATAAGCTTGAAAGCTCAAATCCCAGCGGACAATGTTACGTTTTTCTACAAAATAAGTTTTCCTTGAGATCGTCAATATTATTTCCATTCTCCATACACATCTCTCTCCCCCATATTGACCTATCTCTGGGTCGCCATCAGCAATATTTGGAATGTCCATGAAGTTAAGGAAACTCCTTGCCTGTTTTCAAATAAAAAGTTGTTTTCCGTTTTCTCCCTCTTTGAAAACGTTCGTGCTTTGGAACACTAGATATTCTCCAAATGGAATATTTTAGGACGAAAAATGACTTTTTCATATCGATTTTTTTTTTTTCTTGATCTGTACATATTTGATAAAGAGAGATACGAGTATCAGGAATTTAGTCATTAAAATGTGAAATTTTGCTTTCATTCATTCATTCATTCATTCATTCATTCATTTATCAATCATTTCTTTATTCAGTTATTCCGTCTTTCTTTGCTCATCCGTTCGATCCTTCTTCTTCATTATTTTCTATCAAATTAGTGTTTTTTTAATTATCAGTCTACTACAAGTTTCTCTAATGATAGCCTCTAACAAAGGGCTAGCTTTTTCTGCTTGAATATCACTTAACTCTTTCGATTGCCAATATTTTGTTTCTTTGTTCTTCTTTTTCAGTTATCAAAGTTTATTTCATCAGCTATGGAATAATTAGGAAGGTAGAGGGAGAGGATTGAATGATGGTATTGGAATCAAACAGCACGAGGGGGGGGGGGGGGGGGGGGGGGATGGAGGGGGTGGTGTCAAAGGAGATCATATCAGAATTATCTCACCACTCTTGTCGCTAGCTTCTCTTCGTCATTTCACATGCTAACAAACATTTTAACCGAGGAGTAAGAGATGTCGCTATCGCTTTAACTAGATGTCAATCATCGCCGCTTTACTATCACGATATTACGCTGTTATTAGCTCCACAGAATCACAATCACGTGGCGATAGGGGATTGAGAATATTCTGAGCAATTTGGATCCTAATCGTGGAAACACTTGAAGCACACAAGGGTTTTCAAGAAAGGAAATTAAAATGACATAACAAAAAGGAAATGGATCATGTCATTCACATGTAATGTTTGAGATGTCTACGCGAATTGTTTGACCTGATCATTCAGAACTTCGTACATTGTTTCCATTCCATCTCTGTGCAAAAATGTATAATTAATAACTTGCTGGACCATTTTAATGTTTTCTGTAAATGGTGCAAGAATCGTAGCAAATTAAAATATTTGTACGTCCAAGTAAGCGGAGAAGGGCATTTTCGAATTTTAACAAAGATGAAAGTAGTTTCTGAGAATAAAGAATATGAAAACTAGAAGTTTAGTTTGTTGAAAGAGTTCAGAAACATAGCCTGTATGCTGAAATGTTACTGATTATTTAACCCTCAAAGGGCGAAGCCATTTTAAATACGAAAGTGACCAAGTGGAGTCCGTTTGGACCCCAGTAAATTTTCTGCTGAAATGCTAGCTTTACGGAGTCAGTTTCCCTTTAAATAGTAGTTTTATTGCTTCTTTCAACTTTGACAAATACTATCTGACATCCAAATGCAATTATGGTTTACAAAAAAAAAAAAAAAAGATAGTGGACAAAAAAATGTTAAACAACGAAATGAAGAAAAAAATACGTAATAAAAGAAGGACGAATTTATCTTTATTTAAACACATTTTGCCTTTTTTCTTAAAAAAGCATTTTTTTTTATTAAAAAAAAAAAACCAAAGCAAAAATTCATCCGAACTATGCATTCAGCGTGTCATGTACAAATTAGCAAAAAGCTTTGATTCTTTGATATAAAACAGAATATCTTGTTTTTCTTCCATCCATAACAATAAATAACAATAACAAAAAAATATGAAATTTTAACCGACTTTGGCATTCAGCGCATCTTGTTATTATTGTACAAAATCAAAACTAATAAGAAGAAAATAACAGTCATTTCACTCACGTTGAATCTTGCTTACAAAACAACGTATTTTTCTTTTCTTTCATCAAACAAGAAATAATAAATAAAAGAATCTAAAACTAGTTCTGTTGCTCATAGTTTACTGTAACGCAATACGAAACATTTAGTAGATGTGAAAAGTTTGATAAAATTGAAGACAATACCATCATATGATATGTTTCCTGCTGAGGTTCATTTGGACCCCAAAGAAATTTTCACTACAGTTGTCATACCCTTATGCCGACTTTTGTAAAAATGCGTGTGAAGTTCAAAGAGACATAGACTGACAAATTCATGGCAGGAAACTTTTTTCTTACGAAAATGTCAAAAACGGCACATAAAAATGTGCTGCTGGGGTCCAAACGGACCCCACTTGATCGTTTGAGGGTTAAAGCAGGCTCTTACAAAAAGCGTTGGCCAGTTGCAGATTTAAATCACAAATGTCTGTATTATCTAACGAACATAAATGTTACTTCTGTGTCTGATTAATATGGAAAAACTTGTGCTAATACTTATTTGCAAAATCGTTTAGCATCTGATTTTCTGAACGTACCTTGATAAACATCACTTTTAAAAAGTTTTGAGTAAAGTCGTGTAAAAAGAGTGAACTTAGAATTATGCCTGAGTATACTTGACTATGAAAATGTGTGAGTAAAACATGGAAAAATGAGTGAACTTAACATGAATTGTTCATCTCAAATTTGTCTGTTCGTTAACTTCCCACAAGTGCACTGGCCTTTACAGATTCCTTTACTTAGGCTTTCTGCGCATGTTTTCGGGTTAAAATCAACTCGAACAGCCACTGCTTACAACCCAGTAAGTTAAAGTTTGCTCCCGATTTAACCAGGATAATTGACAGGAGCGTTTATGTGAAGTCCCATCCAATCGACTGAGAATATTTTCCAAATCTAGTTTTGCGTAGTGTGAAAGCGCGCTTGGGAAAAGTTGGACTGTTGTTTGTTTGTTTGATGGCAGTTAGTACACATGTTGTGATCTGAAAAGCGAAATTGCGCATGCGTTTCCTTCTATTACCATATATAAACGTTCCTATCATATATCCGATTAAATCCATAGTAATTTTCAATTTACTGGATAAGTATTCGCATGCTTGAAGTGTACAATTTTGGTTGCTGTTACCTCTCTTTCTTCTCTCTTACTTCTCTATAATGTTTCAATTTTTTTTTTGATCAAGTCTGTTTGTTCATGAATGAATGAATGTGCAAACATACACTTCTAATTAACATTCTAGTGCATTCACTGGAACTGAAGACTTAAATGTATAAAAATTGTTCTGATTCATTCATTAACGGATGGTAAAGATTTAAAGTAAATAGAATATCTGTATCCACATTTTTTTTTAATGCACGTCAATCTGTCGGTTCAATTCAGAACAAAAATGTACAGACACGCCGAATAAATGTAAATTATCTCTTTCACACACACACACACACACACACACACACACACACACACACACACACACACACACACACACACACACGCACGCACGCACACACACACACACACACACACACACACACACACACACACACATACAGAGAGAGAGAGAGCGAGAGAGAGAGAGAGACAGAGAGAGAGAGAGACAGAGAGAGACAGAGACAGAGACAGAGAGAGAGGAGATACAGAGCAGATCAAATACAAGATAACTGCATTGATGTTATTAGGCACAGGCCGTGTGCCACTATCAGAATTAAACTGAAAAAAAAGTCAATCATTTACAGAGGTGTGGCAAGTAGGTCTTGTTTAATACTCGTATCCTTCGTCACCCTTCTCTTCATATCTGTCTTTCATTTTCATTTTGTCGCTTTCTTTCCATTTTTCTTTCTTTCTTTCACGTTAAGAATGTCCAGACATTCAACGGAACGTGAAGAGTTGTTGATCTCGCCACCCAACTCTGGTCATTCTCCTTTCTTCTGGTCAGCTCCAGGGGTGAGGGTGCAGTTGCACGCACTGTCTGGGTTCTCTCCCGTTGTACAGACTGATTGTCTGAACAAGTGTTTCATACCAGCCTGTCATTCCTTCCCAAGGCGAGAAGGGAGGTAAAGTGGAAAACAATGCTGTTGCTGAGGTGTGAAATAAGAAGTGTGTGGGTGAGAGCGTAGTGGTGGAGAACTGGACTGGAGGGGAGGGAGCAGGGTTGCAAAACTCTTGCTGGGAAATATTCCTTGGCTTATGCAACTGTTTTGTCGCTACTTCCCAAGGATAAGCAGACCTGGATTCTGTAGTTTCTGTGTGGTGTTGAAGAAAGCTGCCTTTTCATTTGTCTGTTTCCTGTATGTTCAGTCTCTTCCCCCTTGCTCTCCTCCCCCTGTCCTTCCTCCATTCCTTTTATCTGCCACCTCTCCACTACCGCATCATCCCTCCACTCTTAACACTTTTTTTCGCTTTTTCTGTTTCATTTTCTAGTTCACGCTGAAGGCATGAACCACTTCCTGTTGGTCTGATTGGGTCTGTGTATGGCGGCTGATCACGGGCTGGCTGTCTCATCACACCTCTACGTAGCTGATAGTGTCAAAATATCAAGTTTGAAGAACGCACACAGTGGTTAACAGATAGACAAAGGCTACGTACGTGGTTACCTAAGAGGGCACGTCAGTCAACGAAACAGTTCTCTTGCCAGAAAATGTCTTTTCTGTGCATCATCTTTCGGTCGAACGCTCAGTGTTGACATCGCTCTATCAGGAGAAAGGTGTTGAGGTGACTGACTTTGATAATGTCAGTATTGTGTTATATGGTTCATATGTTGCTGAAATTGCCATGGTTATTTCGCAGTCACAGGTTGCAAATTTTTTTTCGTAAAGATCAACAATTTTGTGTATACTAGGGTATTTCACTTATGTAAATATGCATATATCTGATGTGGGTTTGAAAGTAGGCTACTAACATGGATGATAAGTTGAGAGAAGAGGGTTTTTGTTGTTTTTTTTTTTTTTTTTGTTGTTGTATTTTAAATAAGTTTCTAATATCTGGCGATGCCAGGAAATGGCCAGTGACCTGAACGAGTGAACAGGACTCCAACACATGCTGTAAGAAGGAACACGAGTCAAGATGTGAATCCTGTATCTTTCAGTATAATACAAGGCAAGGTGCTGTTCTTTTTGCACTTCTTCAACACACGTAGGTGATATTGAAAGAGGAGTCTATGCTCGGGAACGACAGGATTTGAACGCGCAACATTTCAATGCAAACTTGGCGCTGTACCTTCTGAACTGACCAGTAATGCCTAAGTCTTCTCACTTTCCATCTTTTTAAATTCAACTGGTATTGTCAACACTCGTTTCGTTCGAAAATGCCGTTTGAAATTTACAGTTTGCGGATATACGCCATGAAGTGTTGGATGTGAATGGCGCATTGGAGAATTAATCTGACCGTTGCGTGGATGTTCTGAAAGAAACAGCTCAGTACGAGAAGAAAATATCGGGCTTAATAATGATACCACAGTGTTGAATATTCATGTTTGAGAAATGAAATGTAAGTTATCTACCAGTAACGTTGTGTAAGGGTCTGGTATGTTTGTTGGAAATTGTTGGAATAGTTTCTGTGAAAGAGTTAGTAAGAATGTTTATCAGGATTTCCGTTGGATCAGAACGGCTTTGTCGAACTTAATCTTCAGTACACAGGGTTGTTTTTTTGGCAGTTTATTGCTAAGATTCATCATTTGCTCTGTGGATATTAAGGTGTTCAGGGAAAGTATTGCTTTCTGTAGTCTTGACTTTCAAATCAACTGGGGATGGTCACTCCATGTAGATCGTTGTGAGCCTGTAACTCATAGTCTGAACAGGACTCGCGGGAACTGTACATCAACAAATCCGCAGATGGAGAAGTGCCAGTAAAAGAAGGATGATACTCGGGAGATGTCTCATTCACACATGCACGTCAAGTTTAGCGAAGACATCGCCCACAAGGAGACCCTTAGGTGAAGTACGTACATTTTCTCAAAAAAAGATTCTGGCTATGAAAGCCATCCAATAAAAGATCGCTGAGTGAACTATTTATACGTCCGCCAGGAGGATCGAGACTATTCAAGCCAACCAACACAAAATAAACCATACACAGTCATGTCTTCTGTACGCGAAAAAGTAATGAGTGGTGGAAAAGAATGGTGGCTTTGCATTGGGGTCTGGAACTGATGGGTCAAGAGAGTGGGGCTGGAGGTACGGAGCGAGAACGGATCACGGTGGGTGTTTTGAGAGAGGTAAAAGAGGGGGAGATGAAATGGAAGAGTTGCAGAACACAAGGGGGAATGTTTCATGCTTATGAAACCGTTTTGTTCTTCGTCTCAAGGTGAGCAGAATTTTACTCTGTAGCGACTGCGTCATGCTGAGAACTGGCTTTCATCTCTTTGGCTCCCTTAAGGCCAGACTCCCTTCCCTCATCCTCTTTCCATTTCTCCAACCCCCACCCCCTACTCCTTTCACGAGCCACAGCCACATGACCACCTCCTCCCCCTTACCATTTTTTTCTCGGTGTCCCAGTTTTGCTGAGTTCTGTCTTAACTTTTGCCATTGTCATAACTCGGTTACAGAATCGTCCCACCAAGTTACCATATCTGTTTTCTTTATCTTGTGTGCTATATGATGATGTTTTCCCCTATATCGTTCATTTTAGCTGTTCATTTTCTTTCCGTATTCTGTAATATTCCGTAGCTGTAAGATACTTCGTGTTCAAAACACAGAATAAATTTTACCTGCCTTGAATGCAGGAAAATATCCGTTTTTTTTCAGTTAAGTAAAACTGCGTCTTGACAGTTACTTACATGTTGCCTTGGGGGTATGCGGTACATTTTTATGTGAAGTGTACTTCGTCCGTCCGTCTATGCATTTTCTCATATAGAATCACATCTTAAGCATTTGTTTTCCATTACGTCTCACACCAAGCTGGCTTTTTTTCATAAGGGATGAAATTAATAAGAGACACACCTTTGTCAGGTGTATTTTGGTTCTGGTGAACATTTTCTGTCACATTCATAGTGTTCCGTTCTTCTAAGCTGTTTTTTTTTTTTTTTAGGATAATCAAAGGGGTTTCCTACGCCTTTACAGAGCGGTTGTCTCCCTGTTTGTCCTGCTGTCTTTTTCCATTTTTTGTTACAGCCTACATATTTTGGTACTCTAGTGATGGCCAGATGCTTTTCAAACCACTGCTGTCTTTTTCAGTCCAGATAGAGTTCTTATCTGCTGAATTGTTCACAGTGCCCCCAGTTCGCACCAGCAATGCACACACTCTCGAGTCGAACTCATTGTTGTAAGGCTAGTGTTCTACTGACTAAGCTAACCAGGTTCACCACTCCCGCTTATATTTCATTCGGTTTACCGTCCGTACATCATAGTAGTTCTTCAAATGATTTTGTGTTCGCTACTTGTTCTAATATAAAGATGTGGTTGAATTTCGCACTCCGCGGACCCACGTTATGACCAGCTAGGTGTGGGAAGGGTATCTGTGAAGTAAAACTGACATTTGCAGAGATGTTTTCGTGCATGATGGAGCTCACTAAAGAGATTAAAAATAGAACGCGTTTCACCGTGTTTCATACTCTGTCCAAGGTAAAAAAAAAAAAAAGAAGAAAAAAAAAAAACAGCAACCATCATACACGATTTACTGCCATGTGGCTGCCCATGTCGAAAGAATCTTCTCAATGGACATGGGCAAAGGTTTCAGTGTTTTTGTCTTTCTTAGCGCTAAATCATAATATTGATGCGTGCATGTCATCATGTATATACGTCATTAAGTGTGTATGCTAGTAATTATGTATGTACATGTGCTAGTAATTATGTAATTATGTATGTATGTTTTGTACGCATACTTGTATGTACTTTTGTACATACATCCGTATGTATATGTATGTATGTATGTCTGTATGTCTGTATGTCTGTATGTATGTACGTATGTATGTATGTATGTACGTACGTATGTATGTATGTATGCACTCTCTCTCTCTCTCTCTCTCTCTCTCTCTCTCTCTCTCTCTCTCTCTCTCTCTCTCTCTCTCTGCGTCGTTAAAAACTGGAAAGTCATTTTGAATGTCATTTCGAATGATGAAAATGTATGTAATTTTCTTTTCCTACGACTTAGTTTCGAGTCCTAGCATTAATATCTACGTAATTAGTTACACCTTTTTGTTTCTTTGCACTGTATTGTTTTGGAGCTGCAAATACCAATGCACACCCCCTTGACATAAAGGCTATATGTAGGCCATTGTCAATAAAATCGAATCTGAAGCGTCTGAATCCGAAGCGTCTCTCTCTCTCTCTCTCTCTCTCTCTCTCTCTCTCTCTCTCTCTCTCTCTCTCTCTCTCTGCGTGAGTATCTATCTATCACACACACACACACACACACACACACACACATCCTAGCTACAAATCCTTTCAATGACTGCAGAATACCACGGGGAACTATTCACTAACAGTAGTCTCTTTTCTGCATCGACTTCCTCAGCTGGTATTTCCCAAGACAGTAACTAGATTCCAAGGGCCCTCAGACTGTGTGAATGGGAAAGGGTTCAGCCTTTCATGTCGCCTCTTTGATGCAGACAAGTGCCTGTACTCACTATAATGAGACGCTATTAGATGGTCAGGACTCGGCGACTATTTCTGTAGGGTTAAGTGAACGGATGGATATGTCTCAAAGGATGACCAAATTAAAGAAGTCCCAAATGGACGTCGTGGTAAAATCTGAATGGCCACAACGCCTCTGTCCTGTCGCACATGATTGAGGGACGTGAACAGTGTGGATCATTCCAACGTATCACTCGTCTTGAGGAAAACCTATGGTGACAAGATTATAATGAAGATGATGATTATGACGATGATGACGACGACGACGATGACGACTAATCATCATCATCATCATCATCATCATCATCATCATCATCATCATCACCATTATCACATCATCATCATCATCATCATCATCATCACCACCACCACCACCACCACTATCATCATCATCATCATCATCGTCATCATCATAGTCATCATAGTGACTGATGGTAATGGTGATGATGGTGATCGCATGTGAAAGGGCACTTGTGGGCCTGGTTAGCTCCATTGATAGAAAAGGAGGTTGAGGTGAGATTAACGTGTTGTCGTCCTGGTGGTTTTGGTGTACTTCTAGACAGATCCCTCAACCACCATCTTTCACTCTTCCGGGATGGCTGTGTCCACTGCTACGTCGATTTCGGTGACTTTAGAGTTAAACTTGGATGTAAGGATGAACTAAACGACAATGGACCAAACAAGAAACAGAGTCAGAGGAAAGCGTAGAGCTGGGTGGATAGTACCAAGACGACCGCTTATAGCTCCTTCCTTTGTTCAACAACATATTCCCTTTCCAGACACATGGCAATACATCAACTATCTGTGGCTTTAGAAAGAAGTTCCATTACAAATTCAAGCCCTTGTGTCTGGAACATTTATCCATTTTCTTCACCCCTGTCTGATCAGCCAGCCAGGTGGCCTTTTCTCTTCTTAACCCTTTTTTTCCCTATCGCCTGTGTGTATAATGGAAATGCAAAAAACAGCGGTTTGCTATGCATTACATAGTAGGATGCCAGACGAAACAGGCTCAAGTCAGAATAACTCATCGGCATGGACGTGCGTTGATGATAGCGTGTTCGTTTCTTGTGTCACCAGGGGACACTGTGCGAACATTACAGCCTTGAGGAACTCTCATTCTGACCAGAAAAAAAAAATATAAGTGAAGTAAAAGAGCACCTAGGTATCGTGAAAGTACCAGACTACACAAGCTTTCGAAAATGGAAAAAAAGAGTGCAGGAGAAGGAAGGAAAGAAGGAGAAGACAACTTTGTGGAATTGGTAGTACGGATCATTCCGGTAGTCTTTCTTTAAAAGAACAGCTTAGATAAATGGAACGCTTGCATATGATACAAGATATTTATTGGAGCCAAAATACATCCAACAAAAGTGCATCTCTTATTAAATGCATACCTTACACCCAATCAAAATGATGTAGAAAGTCAAAGAAAAATCAATGTTATAGACACATAGACGCACGAACAACAAGTATTTGTAATGAATAAATGTCAAAAGGCAGTTTATCAACTGGCCATTAACATATCGTTGCATTATATCTACGTAGACTGATTCTGTTCATGAAACACTTTAAGATATTCTAGAGTAAATAACACATGCAAACTTTATACAGATAATAGATAGCATACATAAACGGCATTGACGGAAAACGTTATCGATCAAAAGATAAAGAAATTATAGAACATACAATAATGTGAATAGGAAAACATCACTGCCTGAGTTCTTTTAAATCTTAAAGTCAAGTCAGCAAACCAGACACTGGCGGGGAGAGGGGGCGAGGGGGGTGGGGGGGTGGGGGGAGGAGGAGACAGGTAAAACCCAAAATGTACGAGGAGAAGGGGTTGTCACTGAGATGGCAGATGAAAAGAATAGGGGTCGGTGGGAGGTGGGAAGAGTACGAGGGGGATTTTCTGAACATGGAGGAGCCAAAGACATGAAAGGCAGATCTCTTCAACATCGCACAGACGCTGTCAGAATCTAATTCTGCTGACCTCAAGACGCAGCGACATAAGAGTTTCCCACGCAGGAAACTTTCCCAGTGCAGATTTTGCAACACTATCCCTCCACCTCCCCTCACTCTCCCCTCCCCTCCCTTCCGCCATGCACACACACCCGTCTCCCTAAAACACCCCGCCCCCCTTTGCTCCTGCATCTCCGATCCCTCTCTCCAACTACACTGTTTCCATTCTCCAATCCACCACCACCCTCCTTTTCAACCACTCAGCAGTTATGCCCCGTGACGTTTTAATGGAATGCCATGCGCGTGCCTGCACCCTATGTGAACGTAGAGCAAGCTTCCAAAGCTGGTGAAGGATTGCTCTCAATTGGCTGCTTCAGCAGTTGAGGACAGTACCTCTCTGGGTCCCACCGGCATCTTCGAAGGTGTCTTTTTCTTGTCTGCCTTTTGTCCGACTCTGGGGAAAGGCTCAGCGACAGAAAGAACCCACTGACCACAGTGAACGTCCTTTTGACAGCAGCAAAGACAGCAACCCGTGACCCTCTTCAGCGGGCTTTAGACCTTGTGTCAAAACCTTGGTTGTGTTTGGAGTTGTACTGTTTTCACCTGTCAACAAAACGGTAACGAGTAGGGCTGCAGGATGTGCACTGCAGTTCGCGTGATGGTGGCATCTTTCGCCAAAGGGCTCGGCAGTCATGAAGCACGGGCTGGCTCACCCTTGGGAGCGCTTCCATGGTAATTCTTTTGTGTCGCGTCCGATGGTCACATGATGGCATCTGCCAGGGAGCAGTACTGTCCCTTCACGTCTTGATGGTATGCCCTGTGCGTGCTTGCGCTGTACGTGAACACAGCGTAGGTTTCAAAGGATGGTGCAGGACTGTTCCGAGCTGGCTGGTTCGGCGGTTAAGGACAGTACTTCTCCGAATCCCGCTGGCGCCTTCAGGTGTATCTTTTTCTTCCACTCCCCAACCAACACCATTCTACATTTCTACCACTCTTTTCCTTTACGCGCGTGTGCGTGCATGCATGTGTGTGTGTGTGTGTGTGTGTGTGTGTGTGTGTGTGTGTGTGTGTGTGTGTGCTGAATAGTGACTTTAGCAGAATGAATGAGAGTGTTCTTCGGAGTTTTTGATCAGAATACATTTAATCTTTTCGCGACGTACAGTGCGATAGTTACGCCAAGCCAGTCGACCCGTTCACGACGAGCCGTTCCGTGGTTATGGCGACGCTGGCGTACTCCCTGGACGAGCCTCAGCGCCGTTTCACCACAACTATAAAAAGAAAAAAATCCCTGTTCTCTCATCTACGGTCTAAGGGATGCAGCTGTCCTAAATATTTTCAACAGAGTTCTAGCCATTGGTAAGTTTGCATGCACTAGCGATTACCCTTGTGACCCCAGAGCAGTGTGTACAAAGAGATACTAACCAAACAAACGTGAACGAGATTGTGGTCTCGAACGTTTTAGCAATCTCGTTTCTGTAGTTGTAGCTTGCTATTTTACTTAAAACATATTAAAGTGTATGCTCACAGCTGGTGTTTTACCCTTTCGGTGATATATAGCGATAGGTTGTTACGTTCACATTAGGGGACGTAAAATCAAAAGTGCAAAAAATCGTGCGTCTGCAACAGATGTAAGCACATGCGGAACACGCGGCGGCAGGGAAGTGACGTTGTGCTGCCGCGCGCGTCGCGAAAGAATTGAAGAACTTCATCTTCTATAAATCAACAGTGAAAATTTACGGCAAAAGAATTATCTCATCTTCTAAAATTGTCCTTTGACTGTTTATAGAGGGAAATTGCTCATTTGCTCTATTGACATTTAGGAGTTTAGGCAGCATGTTTTTTTTTTTCTGTAGTGTCAATTTGGAAATAACCGGAGAACAGTCACCCCCATGCAGATATTGTGAGATGATCTCAGATAGTTTACGACCTTGGAGAGATCGTACGTCAGTCTGATAATGAAGGTGTGCGAGTAGAAAAAATGAAGGCCCTGGGGAGACCCATCACTCAGACGACACAGTTTGTTTTTTACTCAGAGAAGACATCCTCAAGAAGGATATCCCTGGTGAGGTACCCACACTATCCTAAGGAGGAAAATGACTCTGAAAATCACCCAGCAGAAGACCATGGGGTGAAAAATCTGTTAAGTCGCCAGGAGAATCATGGTTATTGAAGCCACCCAACAAAGTGAAAGAGACACAGTCAGGTCTTCCGCAACGCGTAAAGGAAAAGAATGGTAGAAATGTAGAATGGTGTTGGTTGGGGAGTGGAAGAAAAAGATACACCCAAATGATCCTAACACGGTTTTTGTGATGGCTTCCATACATGACATCGTCTACGACATTGATGTGAAATCTTGTGATGTGATCATCATGCTTCATAATTTCTTTTCTTAATGAGATGTTTCTTCTTCTTTAAATTCTTCTTCTTCTTCTTCTTCTTCTTCTTCTTCTTCTTCTTCTTCTCCTCCTTCTTCAAGACCATATATATAATCATCGATGTAATTTTCAGATACCTTATCCACGATCAGCGGATCGTAACATGTGCAGAATCACACCTCATCTTCCAAGCAGTAACGACATAGTACAAAAGACACAGACATGAAGCATTTCATTCCTTCTTTGTGAAAGGAAATGTATTGTGTGCCAGCAGACACAAATAAAAATCTCACCAGCGAATGCTTTGATCGTCCAGCCCAATAATTCCCATACAACCACGCGCGCGCCAACTAACTTTGTAGGCATCATTAGGTTCCATTATCTGCAACACCAGTTAAAATTTAATGGACTGAAAGTGAAATACTCTGGCTTGTCTGGTTAGCTCAGTTTGTGCAGTGCCAAGTTGGCATTTAGATATTGCTAGTTCGAATCCAGCTGCCACCAGTGATAAACATTCGGCATTGCCTTTTGTCTAATTTCTTTTCCAGTGTCACCAGTGTGTGTTATGGGAATACACAAACAACAGGTTTTCAATCATTCCACCGACAGGGTGTGTTGGAATGTTGCCAGACGATGCAGGGTAAGTCGCCTGGAAGCGTATGCCATTACAACAAGACCTGTCTTCCTGGCACCGGCGGAGGACACTGTATGCCATACAGCGATGGAATGGGGGAAGTCGGGGGAGAGAAAGTGGTATAGACTGCGGAAAAAAAAATTAATATGCCAGTTGCTATGAACAGCACCTAAGCATCCTGACAGAACTGAAATACACGTGCTGTGCAAAAAAATGGAAGACGACAGTAGAAGCATGTGAGCTGAGTGGCTGGAAGTGAAGGCCCCTGCAACAGCCTCTCTTCAGAACAGCTCTGAACGACGGAACACATAATGATGCTGCTGATGATGATGCTGATGGTGGTAGTGGCGATGATGATGATGATGATGATGATGATGATGATGATGATGGTGATGATGATGATGAAGAAAAAGAAGAGCAATGATAGTATAGTAATCATCATCATCATCATCATCATCATCATGACAATGATAAAGAACATGTGTGGTCCTTAATCTATAGCTTGATTACTCAGTGACTTGAAGCTCAATCAAGACAGTTATTTCTGTTTGAACAGAAAGCCAGAGCAGATAATACAAGGGAAAGAGCACCATGCAGCTAATGTAGAATATTTACAAGAGCCCAAACACCACCACCTAGTATGTGTATGCCTCACAAAGACGACAAATCCTCTAACATAAGATATTTACAAGAGCACCAACACCACCACCGATTATGTGTATGCCTCATAAAGACGACAAATCATTTTGGTGTCTAAATTCAGTTGAAAAGAAAAGGATACAAAAATCAATTAAAGATGCAGAGATGATTTTATTGAAAAAAGTATGCATATATGAACGCCAAAATACACCACGTACAACAAAACAAAGCAAACAGAAACAAAAACAAAAACAAAAACAAAATGAGATCCCCCAAATCAACACATACAACTATGTTTCAAAGGAGTCCAGCAAATCTAGAATTGCTTCCAATGTATTGTTGCATTTAACTCGGGTTAAAAAAATAATGTTTAAAATGCTTTCAGCACTGTAAAAACTCCGTACATAATTCTCTTACAACAAAGAATTAACAGCATACACACACATTACAAAGGCAAGGTAATTTCATACTGCAAACGGTGCAATCATTTGATTAAAACGATCCGGTTACCTATGTGTAATAATCTTTTTAACATCACAGAGAGAGAGAGAGAGAGAGAGAGAGAGAGAGAGAGAGAGAGAGAGAGAGAGAGATGGAGGGGAAGGGAGGGAGACAGACAGACAGACATACGGACAGACAGACAGACAGATAAAACTTTGTAGAGATGGAGGAAAACTTAAAACAAAACGAAATAATGTTAACAGGGGAGGGAAAAGGTGGCGGCGGGATCGTCGGCGATGAAACGAGTTGGGGTAGGAGGTTGGGAGAAGAGGATGGGGATGGGGGGGGGGGGGACGGGGGTCTGAACAGTAGAGGAACCAACAAGACGGAAAGCAGCCTTCTTCGACGCTACATAGACATGAGCCAATCTAGTTCTTCTAACTCTTCATAAACAGGTTACTTTTTCCAGACCAAGTTTCACAATGCCACACCCCTCCCCATGCCACTCTCCCTCCCCTATCTTCTACACCACTCTCAAACCCCAGTCCCTCGTATTCATCACCCCTCTTATTTCCAACCTATTATCACCCCCCATTTCCCACCACTCACTCCTTTTTTTAAGCTTTCAGGATGTCTTGACAGTCTGTATGTATGGAAAAAACTCTAGTTTAGAAACTCAGTTTATGCATCAGAAGAGAACCAGTGTATACTCTGTGAAACTACACCCATTCCTGAAAATGGATAGAAAGGAAGGTGACAATAAGAGTTGGATGGCAAATTCACAAACTATTCAAATCCTGTTAAATGTCTAAACACAGCTGAAACGAAAAAAATGTAAAAATTGGGGGTTGGGGGGTGGGGGTTTGAGGGAGTCGCATCTGCAGACGGAGGAAATATAAAGAGGATATATGAAAGAAAGTGTACAATAAACATAGTCTGTTTTCTACATTTACCTGCTAAACTGATTTTTGGTTTCGTTCTGATGGTAACAGATAATTTGAGATGCAATACTACTGGACTCGATCATGTGTGTCTTTTGTGTGTGTGTGTGTGTGTGTGTGTGTGTGTGTGTGTGTGTGTGTGTGTGTGTGTGTGTGTGTGTGTGTGTGTGTAAATAGATAGATAGATAGATAGATATATAAATGATTAGATAGATAGATAGATAGATAGATAAAGAGAACACACACACACACACACACACACACACACACACACACACACACACACACTCACAGACCGTATGTGTGTGTGTGTGTGTGTGTGTGTGTGTGTGTGTGTGTGTGTGTGTGTGTGTTTAAAGAAAATTAAGCCGAGGAGAAATAGTTGCAAAAGAGTTACAAATCAACACAAAAGAGAGCAGTCAATTTTGTTGTCTTTAAGAACAAAAACAACATTATCCATTTGTATCAATGCTTCAAAACAATTTTCATTCGTTTTCATTCATATACCATTTGTCTTTTAAAACTTCAGTCAGAGTTCTTTCATGGAAATGGAAAAGAAACAAATTGTCAATTTCTGAATGCATGACGCAAACAACTGATCTGGACAGCTCAAACACTACATGAAAAATTAAGGGGGACAATTTTTAATGGTTATCATTTTTCTTTTTTATTTCATCTAATTTTCTGAAAATGTTTGTGTGTGTTCAGTTCCCATATAATCACTTATGACACAATCTGAATTGCAGGGAAATTGTCCATCCATATGGCAGCATGAAGGATGATTCTCTGGAGATAATAACAATGTGACACCTGCAGGGTGAAATGGCGGTGATGGTTATTTATCTAAAGTGACAGCGACATCTCTCGCTCTTCGACCAGAATTCTTGCTGACGTGTGGAATGATGGAAAAGAGGTCATCCACAGGAGAACGGAGAGAATTAAGGTTTGATCCCCTTAGCCCACTCCCATCCTCCTCCTCTCCGTCATTTCAGTCCTCTTGATCCGTCTTGCTCTTCCAACAACCCTTTTCACAGTGAATGATCATAAAGTATGAGATACGAAACACAGAGCAACAAACAATCAAAAAATGACATTGGTTCGCAGGCCAAATTCGTCTGTGTCGGAGCTGTAAAGAAAACAAACGAACAAACGAACGAACGAACAACTTACACACAGGCAGATATTGGAAATAACAAAAAGAAAATACAATGGTTGATGAATTTTAATGAATGAGAGAGAACAAATAGAAGAGGGAAAAAAAAAACATGAATGAATAAATTGATAAATTGTTCACTAAATGAATGAATAAATGCATGACTGACTGACTGAATGAACAAATGAATGAATGAGTGAATGACTAAATGAGAAACTTTAAAAAGTAACTTCGTTTTTGAATGGCAAAGTAATATCCTTATGCTTCTGCCTCTTGCTTGTTTATCAATATGACTAGAGATCTAGAAAAGAGACAAGTGTCAATATACAAAATGTGCCGGTTTTTGTTGTTGTTGTTGTTTTTACACTTTTATCTCGAAATATTTCAATTAGAAATTTGGCACTTAATAGGCAGCAAGTATTCACAGATGAATCAAGCAGAAAACATTTTTTTTTCTCCAAATAAATGAAAAAAAAACTGAGGACAGAAATGGCTTGAACTTCATAGACAGTTGAATATCCTACTGTCTGGCAAGCCTGAGATGCGGTAAATATGAAGAAAGCGATGCGTAAGGTGGAGAGCAGATGTGGGTGGGGGCAGAAATAAATACAGACAGTTTAAAAGAAAACCTTTCTGAGAAATGCAACAACATTACCTGCTGGGATTTTTGCATTTTCAGACAGACAGAGGGAGCCAAGTACACAAGAAAGAGTAGTTTCTCAATACACAAAACGGCCTACCATGCCCTGCACTGAACACATGAATAATATTGTTTCTCTAATAGAAAACAGAAGTGACAAACTTTTCCCTTAACCCCATCAGTAACGCAGTTCCTTTTTTTTTTTTTGCCGTCACAGAGGACTGGAATCAATATTGATTGCACTTCAGTGGCTGGATCCAGAGTTTACAATACCCCATGGTCAAACTAATGGTTGATGCTGTTTAGTTGACATAACTTCCCAAAGCATGTATATAGGGTTTGTCGAGGGGAGGAAAGAAAGAAGGAGTGACGTTAATTTTTGACACGGGCTCACGACATCAGGGCGATTAAAAGGGGGATTTGGGGAGGGGGGGGGGGTGGAGAAGAGTTGGCACAGATTTGAAATCTATTCTGCTGTTTGAGTTTTGTACAGCTTGTACAAGAGGGTGAGTGGGACCGATCGGGTGGATTTCTCAAGTGACTAGTCATAGAAACATGACATACAGGCCCTGTTGCATATGATGCATCATGCAGTAGAACTGTCAAAGAGAATCCCGATAGGTGTTTGATGCAGTACAGTTATCAAAGAAAATCATAAAAGGCTTTTTTATGCGCGTACAGTTATAAAAAAAACATATAAAAGATAAGAAAAAAACATTCACCATCCAAGAAAAAAATTAAAATAAATTGAATATCGGCAAACACAAACTACTACACACACGCACGCGCGCGAGCGCGCGCGCGGGCACGCATGCACGCACGCACGCACACACACACACACACACACACACACACACACACACACACACACACACACACACACACGCACGCACGCACGCACACGCGCGCGTGCGAGAGAGAGAGAGAGAGAGAGAGAGAGAGAGAGAGAGAGAGCAAACATAACAATGATAATAAATAATTATTTCAGTCATGAGAAACGAAAACAAACAAAACAAAACAGAAATAATAGGGATATGAATAATGGCTTCAGTCACACAAACATTAATTATACTTGTCACTACAGAATCGGCCTTCTAACACACAGCTTGCAGGACTAGTGAGCAGAAGAAACTGGCAGTTCTGCGATGGTTTATCCCTAGCTTTTATCCCTGTTTTAGCCGTCAGAAGACCAAAGATTTCAGCACCGAGAAATCCCCAATGGGAATAAAGAGAAGTGATGTTTGGTTCTCGAAATGTACAGAAAACATTGTAGCCGTTATTGTCTCAGTCTAGTATTCTCTGGCTCACCGCGCGTTAGTAGAGGTCTTTGAGAAGATGATTCACCAAAAACATGATTCACATAATCATCACTAAAAGCAACAGACCTTACGAAGTCACTCTCTGACATAGTATTCCTTAAGGTATTTCAAAGATCGGCAATCCATATACATAGCTGAACAATTTAGTAGTGGGGGAAAATAAATGCAGGCTAAAATCCCTCCGTCATTACATCAGTTAATGACTTGGCAAAGATTCGAAAATGAAACAAAAAAGGGGGAGTGGGATGAGGGTACGAAGGGGGGAAAGAAAGAAAATGAGACCGAAAAATCAGGTAATCATGTGATAAACATTAAACCCTTCAATAGCAGCATATGGGGGCAATTGTAACCCATCTTGTAGACAGAATGTTTCATACCGCCTGCTCCGATGCCTTTCGTCCGTTGGAATCAACGCCTATCTTGCGCCGAATCAACGCCTATCTTGCGCCGAATTGGATGAATTTTAAGTGCTCGCTTGTTCATTTTCGTTGTCGTGAGTGTTGTGTATCTCGTCTGAAGTAAACCTGAGAGGTCGAAACGCGTCGTGTTTGTCTTGTGATTCGTTTGTGTACGTTTTGTGGCGGTGCTTTATCAATAACTTTTCAAATTTGTTTAGATTTCCGCCAGCAGTCGCCTCACTTTGCAATTACATCACTTCGCAACTACATCAAATACCCACGACAAAAAAGAAACACTAATGGAATAGGAACTATACTTTGTACTATATTTACCATAGAAATAGCACATTTAAAAAAATTGTTATACCGATAAGATAAAAACAGTTAAAAAAAAAAAAAAAAAAAAAAAAAACCCCCCCCCCCCCCCCCCCCCCAAAAAAAAAAAAAAAGGCAAGACGTTTGTCCGATGAAGAATACCCATTATCATTCCAGACATCTTCGTGACTATCTTCATTATCTCATTTGCATACCCTCAAATGTGCCTAAACGTACAATTGTTTTTTGGTATGTTTTCTGTATAGAAATTCAGGTCATGCAGTACAAAATGCATACGACAATCTGTCTTCAGAGCAAAATGACTGGTCTGACAACTTTTGTGTTTGCCGTCTTTTTCAAAGAGGGTTTGTCGATGCGAAGGGCGAGTAGCTGATAGATATAACGGTGGCTCCACGGAGACTCAACATGCAACAATGATCAAACCGCATTATAACAACCTACTCTATGGGGCCATAAGGAAGTAAGTGGATAAAAAAAAGTGCCAAAAGTTTTGATTTAATGAGCATATCAGATGCGTCCAAATGTTATTGAGTCTGCGCAGAGCTTTTATAAATAATTACTTTTTCTGTACTCTGTTCTGTATGCTATCAAAGCATTAAAAAAAAAAATAGCGAAGTTACGCAGCGCCGGTTCTTTTGAAGGGAAAAAAACATCAAAGACCCATGAGGAGTTGGGGGGGGGGGGGGGGGGGGGGTGTTAAGGATAGCAAATGCATCATCTAGAATTGAAAATAAAACATTCAGACATAGTGAGCACAGCATGATCACATACACGTGCTTTACAGTTAGGTCTCGATAAAATGTATCTCGATAAATGCAAGTAAACAGTGGAGCACAGTTATGGTTGCTGTTGTTGTTGTTGCTGTTGTTGTTGTTGTTTGAACGTGAGGTTTTGTAGGCTCTTTAGTTCGTTAAAAAAAAGCCAGAAAGGATGCACAGACGCTCTGAAGAAAAGAAAAAGACAACAATCGTAAGTGTCATTAGTAAAATACCGAAATGAAAGGACTAAGTCTTAAAACACATGCATACAGTAGACAGGGGGGTAGGAGGGGGGGCATGGTTAAGCAACGCGACGTTATAAACATAGGGGGGGGGGGGGGGGTAGGTAGGTTTTGTGATATGTGAAAATACCGTAAGAAAAGTCAGAAGATGAAAGATAAAATCCGCTGCATGTACATAAAGACATGTCACAAGGGAAGAGGGAACATTCAGAAATAAAGAAGAAAGCACAGCAATAAAGGCCACAGCCACAGACCGACTGAAACACGGAGAGCTTAAACTAAGCCTTTTGACACGAGAGAGAGAGAGAGAGAGAGAGAGAGAGAGAGAGAGAGAGATGTGACAAAACAAGCTGACGGCCAAGATAAACAATCCAAGTGTGTTCCACTACCATAACAACCACTCCTTCTCAACTCCCACTCCTACCCCAACCCTCCAAATCCCCCATTCTTCTCCTTATGCTCACATCTCCCTCCTCCTTCCCCTCACACTCACACACACACACACACACACACACACACACACACACTAGCAAGCCGATGGGAAGAAGACCTGGCAAGCTGTCTCGAGAGACACTTGTTCGCAAAACCAGTTTTCCGTTTCAGAAGAAAAGCAACAGAACCCGAGTACAACCTGTAAAACTTAAACCCTCATTCATGACGTGGAGAAAAAGAGTTGGGAAGCGTAGGATGGCACGTGAAAGAGCCTGCGATCTCCTGCTTTAACGACTAGACTCTCTCCAAACCGAAAGAAAAAAGAAGAAAGAAAGGACTGAGTGTGTGTGTGTGTGGGGTGGGGGGGGGGGGGGGGGGGATAAAGAGAAAAGACAAAATGGAAGGGGGAAGAGAACAAGAAGAAGATAGAAAGACACCCAGTGGTCTGCTTATCAACAGAGCTATTTCTTTGCAGAAGGATCTCTCTCTCTCTCTCTCTCTCTCTCTCTCTCTCTGAATGATGACGTTGAAATGGCTCATCAAATCAGATATAGAAAATGTGTATAGATCAACGGCCACGGTAAAAAAAAAAAAAAAAAAAAAAACAACGTAACAACCATTTCTTCATTTTAGACAGAAGCTTAGTGTGCTGTTTGCCTAAAGGTCAATATCCCATAGAACGGATAAGGACCATTGTTATCCCGATTCGTAGCAAGGTTAACAGAGAAAACGTAGATCTCCTCAGACGTATATCTCTTTTGAGCGCAATTTCGAAATGTTGCATTATTTTGAACAGTAAATTCTGCACATAACTAGGAAACACAGTGTTGGTTGTTTTTACTATCCAAGAAACATTTTTTTTTCATACACATTTTCATATCATTTCCCAGCTAGTCACACACACACACACACACACACACACACACACACACACACACACACACACACACCACATATATATATATATATATATATATATATATATATACATACATATATATATATATATATATATATATATATATATATATATATATAATGCTGAACAATTAAGTAGTGGGTGAAAACAAGTGCAGGCTAACAATTCTTCAGTCATTATGTTAATAACTTCGCAAAGATTTGAACTTTTAGACAAAAAAATGCTGATGAAGAAACTGGGTGAAATATGTTATAAATATGAGAAACCCTTCACTAGCTGCCTGAGGAACCATCGTGATCCCTTCTGAAGGCAGATCTATTTGTATTGCCTGCTCCTAGGCCTTTCGTCCGCTGGATCGGACTCATCAGGGAGACACGGCTGATTGTGTTTGCGTTCCTGGTGTCAAATACAAACACACCACAGTCCATCATTCTGCGGTGTTCTCACCACCAAGGGTTCAAAAAAGAATCCAACAGCACCCCCAAAGCAGCCAGCGAAGGATAGTAAAAATAGATAAAACAAAAGTTTAGGAAACAATTACAAAGAAAATAACAGTTGCATGTGTAGTTCAGAAAAAGACACAAAATCAATGAACGAATATTAGTTAATTCAGCAATACCGTACATACACATGTACCAAAACTGTACTAGAGAAAGGAAAGGAGTGATACAGCAAAATTTTTCTATCCATTTTGTTTTGGACAAAGAAAAAAAAAAAAGAAAGAAAAAAGAAAAGAAAGAAAGGAAGGAAAGAAAGCAAGGAGAAAAATGTATCTGCTGTGCATTGTAAAACATCGATTTCTGATAACTTCGTTCTGTAGTTATTTTGTACAAACTGCCATCAATATCTCCAGCTCATTGTTCAGTTCCATATTTCGCATTCTGTTGCTTCTGAATGATACCAGATTGGTAAAAGACGCTCATGCTTTGCATTTACATGTATGCAGTTTGGAGAGAAAAAGAAAATGGTGTTAGAAAGAAGCCGTTTTTCTGCACTAAAAAGATCAAATTCACATTAAAAAAAAACAAAAAAAAAAACTCAATGTACATTTCCATATTCTTTTTTGAACATTTTTCTCAAGAAATATCTGACATATTTGAGGTCACAAAAAAGTGTGTGCATTCTACAAATCTTATATATCTATTCTGGGAGAGAAAAGCGCATGTTTTAGTAACATTTGAGCATATTGCTTGAAAACAGTATTGTTAACATGCAGCATTACGTTGTCTCTATGAATAATAGTTCTAGCACTCTTCAGAACATCTTTTTACCTTGTACACGTGCCGAGAAAGGAGAGTACCATTTTATTTACGTTTGTGAGGGCATCTTCTTTATCTGCCTCAGTAAAGTCTCAGCCGATCAGATAAATTAAAAATCTTTCATAAAACTCGAAAGTGATTAAGAGGTCCGGACTAGACTGAGAAAATACTGAATAACAAGAACATTACTAAGAATATTGCAAGAAAGAATTGACACCCATCCCCAGTCTTTCTTGACTTTTCTGATTCATTTATCTAGTATTGATCTTATTTTGTGTTGAGAGCGCAAAAGACAATCATGGACACGGACTGACTTGAATATTTTTCTGAACAATTTGAGCACACAGTTTTTGACTGTCCATGAGCAAATCACCCTTGTCTCTTTTCTCTGCTTTCTTCTCTGTTTTCCTCTTTTAAATTAAAGCTAATGGTCTATATTCAATAATAACAATCTCTCTCTCTCTCTCTCTCTCTCTCTCTCTCTCTCCTCTCTCTCTCTCTCTCTCTCTCTGTGTGTGTGTGTGTGTGTGTGTGTGTGTGTGTGTGTGTGCAAATGTGGTCTGAGCTTTTTACTACGTTCGGAAGCCCAATTACTTTTCAAAGTAAGAAAGGAAGAAAAATGAGTTCAAGTCTAAAGATAGTTTTCAGGCATAATATACAACTGCGAGCACCCATAAGAATAAACCGACATTCTACTCAAGCACATCCGGATCTTTTCTTGTTATGGTATTACTAACATCAACAAATAAAAGTGTGTAAGAATAAATATAACGGATTTCTGTAACAACATAATTCCGTCCTAACTAGCCATACTGTTCTTTCTCATCCTGTTCATGTTTTATTGTTCAGTTCGTTTGTTTTATCTTACTTCATTTTTGTTACTATCATTTTCTTTTTAGTGAGGAACAGAGTGGTCCCCGAGAAAAGAATATGTGTCGCTTGCTCTGAGTGAAATACTGTAACTTGTAAATGGTCTGACCGAAAGCGGAGCGTCTTTACTTCTATACACAACAAACACAAATAACAACAAAGTGTAAGATCATTCCTCCGTTTTAAAACTGACTTGGAATAACTGTTCTGTACAATTCTATGTGATTTCTAATTGCTCTTTGCAACTGGCACATTTGTGAATAATTCTTTTAATTGTCATGCCGTCGTGTCATTTCTTTCATTTTGTTTGTTTTGCTCTTGTTGTTTGCTCTCTCTCTCTCTCTCTCTCTCTCTCTCTCTCTCTCTCTCTCTCTCCCTCATCTCTCTCTCTCTCTCTTCTCTTTCTTTCTTTCTTTCTTGTGCGTGTGTGTGTGTGTGTGTGTGTGTGTGTGTGTGTGTGTGTGTGTGTGTGTGTGTGTGTGTGAATAGCATTTCTTTGAACCATGTCTCACGTGTTTTAATTGTAATTGGATTTTGCCCTCGTTTCGGTAACACAGCAGTCTGTTTTCAGTCTCAAAAGCGCTTTCAAAGGGGCTTTCATGTATCTGAGACCAGTTGCTAGTTAAAAGTTCAAAATCAAGAGGTTTGTTTTCTTATGCCGCTGCTTACCGCGAAGACAGTACTCACACTTTGAGATGAACTTGACAGCTGAAAGATCCGTTTTTTTCATCGTTTGAGACGGAATCAGGAAGCATCTTCGATATATTACTTATTGTCTTCACTGAGAATTGCTGGACATCTTTGACCCTTTCCTATCTAGTGTGGAAGTAGCAATAACATCACGTATCCAACGAGGCAATAGCAATAATTTTGCGGCAAGGCTCAGAGGTAATATTGCGTTTTCTGCTCAATTGAGAGGATGCTACTCTGAGATTGATGCCTCGTTAATGTGGGAAGAGAGGAAACGTATTACAGATGTTATACTACTATCACTTGATTGTTTCTCTCTCTCTCTCTCTCGTCTCTCTCTCTCTCTCGTCTCTCTCTCTCTCTCCTCTCTCTCTCTCTCTCTCTGTGTGTGTGTGTGTGTGTGTGTGTGTGTGTGTGTGTGTGTGTGTGTGCGTGTTTGAGTGTGTGTGTGAGAGAGAGAGAGTGTGTGTGTGTGTGTGTGTGTGTGTGTGTGTGTGTGTGTGTGTGTGTGTGTGTTGTGCGTGCGTGCGTGTGTGTGTTGTGTGTGTGTGTGGTGTGTGTGTGTGTGTGTGTGTGTGTGTGTTGTGTGTGTGTTGTGTGAGAAGAGAGAGAGGTGAGAGGTGAGAGAGAGAGAGAGAAGAGAGAGAGAGAGAGAGAGAGAGAGAGAGGAGAGAGAGAGAGAGAGAGAGAGACCGGGGCACTGGTCTAGATTTTTCACAGTCACAATGCACAAAAATATTAATAAAATTCTGACGCTTAGGGAGCATTATTTTGAGAATGTTTACAATGTGTTATTTGCGATGTCTGGGGAAAAAAAGGTGTTTCTTGAAAAGTTTGGTATTGAGTATTTAGTCAGCCTTACTACGTATAGTGTTTTTTTTTTTTTTTAATTTTCAGTTTGCATTTTGCCTTGTCTTTACTAACCCTGGAGTGTATTCTGCGTCTTTTCACAGTTACAGTGATATCATGATGCACACTTTAAAAAAAATGTGCGAAGAGAAAGTGTTAACAAGAATATAATCACTGGAAGTAGACACACAAACTAATCACTGCGATTAGACGTTTTAGGACATATACATGACAGCTAAACAACGAACAAACACAGCATTACTGGATAGACTAAACGAAGAGACGTTTTATCTTAATGAAGACAACTGATAAACTTGATGGGGGGAATCATACCGGAAAACACAAAAAGACAAGTTGTTCTTCGTATTCTTGTCACGTATGACAAGAACTGTAAGCAGCTTATGCCAGGGTCCGGGACGACCACGATAATAAGAACTGCTTCGATTCTCTCCAGCATTTTCAGCATTCATTTTTCTTTTTTCGATACACAAGCAGACACACCTCCTTCGCCCCTGCCGTCGCTGCCAGTGTCAGGAACTGTCTTTTTAGAAGTCTTCCGACGGAAAGGAGGAGTGTCAAATTATCCAGTCCCAGCCCCTTCTCACCTTCTCCTTCCCTGCAACTCATCAATAATGCAACTTTTTTCATTTCCCAGTGCTCTGGAATCAATTCCTGTACCCCGGAGACATTTGGCCACAAAGCTTTTAGTACTCTTTCAAAAGCTGAGAAAGGTAACATTGTTGTTTGACATCACAAGAAGAGAAGGACGAGTGTAGTTTTATTAAAGAGAACTCGAGAAATTAAGATAGGAAGCGCGTTCAGAGGCCATTCAAGATTCAGTTTTATTCCTTGTCCCTCTTTTGAGGTGTGGTGTACACAATAAATCGATTTTATCGGACTCAAAAATGATAAAAATTAGAGTGAAAAATGGTTCACGTAGTTGAGGACACACTAACATCAGCCTCAATTTAACTAATACTTTACAACTTTGAAAGAGAAACACTTCGAGAGAATTTAAAGTAACTAATGCGAAAAGAAATCCCAACTCGGACAAGTATGAGCAATAACAATAATGATGATAATGATAATTATAATATAATGATGATAATGATAATATAATATTAATAATGATATTGGTTATTATAATTATGACAATAATGATGATAATGACAACGATTAAGATGATAATGATGATGATGATGATGATGATGATGATGATGATGATGATGATGATGATGATGATGACGGTGGTGGTGGTCGTGATGATGATGGTGGTGGTGGTCGTGATGATGATGATAATGATGATGATAACAGTGATGCTGCTGCTGCTGCTGCTTGCTGCTGCTAATAATAATAATAATATAGGTAACAATAATGATAATAATAAGTTATCTAAAACAGCACTTGGTTAAACCGGACCTTATTTCAATTTACTCTGACATATATGTTTGACAGTATTTTGAAGAAACATAATGGCGGACAACTTGAATGGTTGTGTGTCTACAAGATGCAGCCTTAACACTTACAGTACATGTACACTATGTAGATACATGCACACATGCATGCATACACACATGCATACATATATACATACATACATACATACATACATACATACATACATATATAGACATACATATGTACAGATACACACTTACATACCTACATTACACACATACCTATTTACATACCTACATACCTACATTCAAGCATACATACATGCATACATACATACATACATATGGTGAGAGAGAGAGAGAGAGAGAGAGAGAGAGAGAGAGAGAGAGAGAGAGAGAGAGAGAGAGAGACTCTAGATATTTTATTCATATTAGGCCTCAGCCCCATCATGAAGGGGAATGCAAATACGTAACTGAATGAAGATATATAACAGATTCAAAAAAAAAAAAAAACGTTGACGATGATATAAATGTATTCAGGTACCTTTCAAGAGGTCACAACATCTCTCATTTTAAATCTTTTGTACAAAAACAAAGAAAGACTAAGCACATCTTCAGGTTTGGTCGATGACATTAGCAAACTCTAGTTTAAAAACAGTGAAGGATGTCTATAACATTTAGGCTTAATTAAAGTTTCGCGTATATGTTTAAGAGCTGGGCAACAGAGAACAAAATGCACCTCACTTTCTTCGCTTCCAGTACATAAGGGGCGGATTAAATCGTTGAACATAGACGTTTTGTATCGGAAGCGATGTAACGCCAGCTCAGAAATCCCGAGCCTAAATCTAGTCGTAATATATTTTAAGTGCCTATCGATAAAGGTTTTAAACTGTGGTCACTGCAACTAGCTCTATACAAGCTGAATCTATCACTAGTTTGAATATGATCGGACCAAGTTTGCCACCTACAGTCAATCATCCTTTGCTTGAAAACAAGCAAAGAAAGAAAGAAACAAACTAACAAACAAAAGCCCAACTTTAATACATTTCACTATGAAAAGATGTAGGTTTTTTTTCTGAACAGCTTTTGTCCGAACATATAACTTGTGTTTGAAGTTTCAATCCCAGCACAGATCCCGTTTAGAGAGATTTGAAGTTACTCTATTTTTTTTTATTTTCAACATTCAACAGAGAGAGAGAGAGAGAGAGAGAAGAGAGATGCGAGAGAGGAGAGAGAGAGAGAGGAGAAAGACTTGAGAGAGAGAGAGATTGATTGACTGATTGATTGATTGATGATTGACTGATTGATTGATTGATTGACTGATTGATCTTTAATACAGAAGAATGAAGATTTTAGGCCAAAGCCTAGTTTACAATCTGTCCTTGTCATGCTTATATTATTTCAACACATATCATTCATACTGACAATTCACCATGGCAACACTGTAATATAATTCTACAATGATAAGCAGACCATTCATGAAAGTAATAATGACACGGTAGGTAGTCATACAGAAGGAAACTTACAAATAAACAAACAAACAAATAAGCAAACAAACAAAACTACAGAGAGAGAGAGAGATCGGAGGAGGGGGGAGAGAATGGTAGGTAGGGGGAGGAGAAGAGGGATGGTAGACAGAGTGGGAGTGCGGATGAGCGATTTAACAAGAGTAGGTTATATGATATTGTGTGACATGATATGATGGTTAGACGGTGTATTCAAAGTGTGGTCTACAGAAGACTTTGCGAATGAACGCTAATCATTTTGATCGAATAATCAAATTACTGAGACATAAAATGTTTATGTAAACGTTTCTTGAAACGTTTTGAAGCACTCGTATTTTGTAGACTCGGGTGGAAGTGTGTTCCAGATATATGGTCCAGAGTAGGCTAGGCTTGTTTTGTATTGATCAATGCGTGGGGTAGGGAAGAAGGAATTTCTTCGAGCCAGAAAAGGGCAGGGCATTGATATAACATGGCATAGTATCTGTTAAGATTGTAAACATCAAAGATGCCTTGTTGAATTCCAGTTGCTTACTCTGAGAAAGTATTTCAGCACTTTTAGTTTTTCGTCTGTTGTTAGAGATCGAGTGGATGGAGAAGTTTTGCTGCACATCTATGGAAAGAATTCGGCCTTTTTTTCTGGACATTACTACTCCGTCCCACACTGTTGAGGCGTAAGTGGTACGTGACATTATGTGTGCATTGAAGGAAAGTTTAAGCACAGTACTGTTGACGTAGCGCTTTAATTGAGACAACAGGAAAAGGTTTTTGGAGACTACTTTGCATACATTACTGAGATGAGATTGCCATTTTCAATTCTTTATCTATTGTTACCCCTAAAACACGATGCTCATCTACCTGTTCGATAGAAGTGTCATTCAACTGAAGTTTGGGCAAATAGGATGTCAACTGGTGCTTTTGGCGGGTAGCTACAATCATAGAGTTGGTTTTGGCTGGGTGTATGACCATTGAGTTTGAATGACACCAGTCTGACACGTCGTTTAGACTTTCCTGGGAGAGAAGTTCTATTGTCTGTAGATCACTACCATTCGTTTGGAGTGACGAGTCATCAGCAAATAAATCTGTCGTGACTTTTCATCTGATATGGACAATGGTAATTCATTGATGAAAAAATCATGAAAATGCAGAATAGGAGGGGGTCTAGTACTGGGCCTTTCTGGACTCCTTGTCTGACAAAGTCTGAAGCGGAGGTTTCGCCTTTAAGCACCGCTTACTGAGTCCTATCGTCCAAGTATGATTGGAATAATGAGACTGTCGAGGGAATGGTTGAGTAGATAGATAGCTTCTTTAAAAGAATAGAATGATTAACAAGATCAATCGAGAGAGAGAGAGAGAGAGAGAGAGAGGAGAGAGAGAGACAGAGACA
>JADBJO010011017.1:40000-42500 GCA_016801955.1 Conus betulinus
AGAGAAAGCGTTAAACATCAACAGAATCTGAGGGGCGCCTACTGGTCTCTAGGGTGGTTTGGGTCCTAATTTTTTGGTTCTCGGGATAAAAACAGCGGGTTGCTAACAAAGATGTTGGACAGGGGGGGGGGGGAGGCACTTTAAGAATCTTTTTAGTAGGCATTTTTAGCAGTTCTCCTCTCTCTCTCTCTCTATCTCTCCCTCTCTTCCTAAATATATATATATATATATATATGTAAATATATATATTATCTATTATCTATATATATAATTAATATATACTACACACCACACATACAGGACACGCGCGCGTGGGCACAGCGCGGCGGCGCCCGTACATAAGAGAAGAGAGAGGTGTGGGGGGGGGGGGGGGGGTGGGGGGGGAGAGAGAGAAGAGAGGGGAGAGAGAGAGATGGAGACAGAGAGAGACAGAGAGATGACAGAGGGCGGGAGAGACGAGACAGAGGAGAGACAGGAGTGGAGAGAGAGAGAGACAGGAGAGAGAGTGAGACAGAGGCAGAGGAGAGAGAGAAGGCAGAGAAAAGACAACAGAGAGGGGGGAGAAAGAGAGAGGGGGAGAGAGAGAGAGAGAGAAGAAAGAGACGAGAAGAGACGGAGCCATGAGGCACAAAAGAGAGTGAGAAGAGAGAGACAGAGAGAAGGCAGACACACACACAACACACACACACACAGACAGACAGACAGACAGACACACACACTAACAGACACACACTACAGAGACCAAGACAGAGGGAGGGAGGGGAGGGGGGGGGGGGGGGAGGCGGGGGGGGGCGGGGGGGGGGGGGGGGGGGGGGGGGGGGGGGCACCCACAGCGCCCCCAAGACTCCCAGAAAAAAGAGAAAAAGCCACGCAACTGACCTACGTCGACTGCGTTGCTGTCTCCCAGCGCTGCCACTGCCATTTCTTTGGCCCCTGCTTGCTCCGCTAGAGGCGCTGCTACTGTTACCATGGTGACCGCCATCAGGGGCAGCAACGCGCGCGCCAGGGTCAGTGCCATGGCAAACGCTGTTCTCACTTGTAGGAGGTTCCTGCAGAAAAAACAAGAGAAAGCAAAAAATAAACGGACTTATTTTGGACCGCTGTTTGTTCAGCGGTTTTTTTTTTTATCTATTTATTTATTTATTTATTATTTGGTAGGGGAGGGGGCGGAAAGTTCTTTCTGACGTCCATATTAATGCAAATTACGGATGTGTGTGTGTGTGTATGTGTGTGGTGTGTGTGTGTGTGTGTGTGTGTGTGTGTTGTGTGTGTGTGTGTGTGTGTGTGTGTGTCTACTTGCAAGTGTGAGAGCGTGCGTCCGTGCATGCCTGCGTGCGAGCGTGCGTTTCGTGAGTGTGTGTGTGTGTGTGTGTGTGTGTGTGTGTGTGTGTGTGTGTGTGTGTGTGTTGTGTGTGTGGTGTGCGTGCGTGTGTGTACATGAATGTGTGTGCATTCGTGCGTGAATGTGTGTGTGTGTGTGTGTGTGTGTGTGTGTGTGTGTGTGTGTGTGTGTGTGTGTGTGTGTGTGTGTGTGTGTGTGTGTGTGTCCATTGAGCCCCTTTTAGTTAGAAGAACTGCCCGAACTGGGGTTTTTTGTGCTCCTTACGTCTTACGTGTTCATATTCATAGTTTTTTGTCGTCATTGCTGTTGTTGTTGGTTTTGGCTTTTGTTGTTGTTATTTAGCTGTGTTGTTGTGTTGTGCTCTGTTTTCGGGGCATTCTCACTGTCCATGCAGAGAAAAAAGTGAGGAATTGTTAATCCTCCGCTTTCCATATCGAGGTAAACTTTGTCACATCTAAAATTTGGGAGGAATATGAGCATCGATGATTGAAATCGCTTGGTTCATTTTTTGGTATTTAGTAGAAGAGGAGGAGAGGAGAGAGCTTGGGACGATTTGAGAGAGAGAGAGAGAGAGAGAGAGAGAGAGAGAGCGAGAGAGAGACAAACAGACAGACAGACAAACAGACAGGCAGGCAGGCAGACAGGCAGACAGACAGACAGACAGAGGCAAAAACAGAGACAGAGACAGAGAGAAGAAGGAGGGGAGGAGGAGGAGGAGGAGGAGAAAGAGCAGAAGGAGAAGGAGGAGGACATTGTTGAGAGGGATGAAGAGCGAAGGAGGCCAAAAGAGAGGGAATAAATACATCTCATTTTATTCCTTTATAGATCAAAGGGTAGTTACTGAAGCGGGTATCACACCATTACAAATCGTTTTGGAACAGCTACGAATGGCGTGAATCAATGATCGATAGTAGACCAGCCTTTCTTTCATTCAGCTCGATGTTCTCTAGCTACACCGTAAATTGTTATCTTTTTCGTGTACACTGTCAGCAGTAACAGAACCATAGAGCTGATTATATGTGTGTGACAAATCAAAGGTTTCTTCATTGCGTATCATGATTTTTCACTTCTCCTTTCTTCAGTAAAGGTTATGAATAACGGATTTCTGTCAGTTTCAGTAATAATTCCCTATGAAAATAATTCCAAAGCCTTCTTAAA
>JADBJO010011017.1:50000-52500 GCA_016801955.1 Conus betulinus
TGTGCAGATCTAGCACAGTCAGCACTGAGCTAGTAGATGACATCAGTTCTCACCTCTGACTGGTTGTTACTACTGACCTTAGCCATCTGACGCTGACCCTTCTCCTCTCCTCTCTCACCCCTTTCCCTCTTGACCGTTCATTCCCCCCTGCCGCCCCTTCACCACCACCACCCCCATCCCATATCCCCTCTCTTACGGTTGGCAATAGCAGCAAGAGAGTCTCTGTCCCGACCTTGACCTTCTCTGCGGCAGGGATCACCACTGAAAAGTCTTTGTTGGTCATTTATCCCTCCTGTCTTACTGCTGGCAATAGTAGCGGAGAGTCATTTATCCCCGCTATCTCACCGCTAACATAAGCAGCAGACAGTCTACGTCTTAGCCTTGACCATCTCCGCAGCAGGGATCGCGTCTTGCATAAGTCTTTATTTCTTATTTAGATACTCTCCTCTGGGGTGAAAAGGCCATGCCAATCATCTACTTCAGTCGAACACTTCACCTTTTCTTCGCTGACAAGTCGCTAAAGAAAATACACAAGTGCGGTCAGTAAACTTGATTTCATGTTTTGACGGAGAAATATGACGCTTCATCGTCCTTAATGTGCCCATTTTGGGATTTTCCCATGATTAGGGTACCCATTTCTTTATCCTCTTATCAGGACTTGGCTTCATGGACGAAGTTACGGAAGAAGTGACACGTGTCAACTGCAAATGTGCTCGTGGCCAACAAGGCCAAAGCAGGATGGGCAGGCCTGGCTTCAGTGGCTGCTGATAAAGGTCTGATCAGGGTTCGATGTCACAGCATCACGATTCTTCCTCTTACGCCGTTCGTCCTCAAGGGTGGCCCTGGTTGCGTTTTCAAAGGAAGAGAGACTGCTTTGGTAATAGTATGACTCTAGACATTGTGATCCGCAACTTGGGAGGACCATAAGCAATAGTCGGTAAAGCAGGCATCGAGGGCTTTTTTTTTTTTTTTTTTTTTTTTTTTTTCGAAGAGCCTGTGTATCGCTTCTTCGGTGCCCCCTTTTTTCATGATGGCCGATAGAGAGTTCACCATACTGGGCGACTTTGAGCAGCTGATGATCCTCCATTCTGGAGACGTGCCTTGCCCAGTTTAGTTTTCTAGCAATAATGAAAAGCCCATGTTGCATGCTTGTAGGTTTTGCACAGACGTAGTATTATTGAAATTAGAAGGACGTTTCTGGCTGAGGTAATACGTCTTTAACTACTTGATTCACCATTCTTGAGGGTTCTGGTTATCTTCTCATCAGAAATTCCGATATGTTTCGCATCATAGGTTAATAAGGCTATAAATCACCTTGTTCCAGCCTCTATTTGACGAGGAAGCCAGATTCCCTCAAGCTGCTGGCCAGACTGGCATATTTCTCAGTCTTTTAGAACGTGACCTTGAACTGTTCTTCTTTCATTTGACACGAGTGATCTCAGTAAGAATTTATGCTTTTGATGGATCTGAGTGAAATACAATATCCGGTCTCACGACACTCTTCCTGATAATCTCTGGTTGATTTTCCCACTCTGGAAGGTCTGCTGTGCATTCCCAGTCATCTAGTTCATCCACTAAACGAACGGTGCAATCCTGTCGAGGCTTCTGATGGCGCGCAGTGTTTTTTTTTTGACAATGCTAACCACATGAGCAATCACTTGAAGCACTTCGTTGTATGTCCATGTAAACCTTTCCTGGGTTAGGGCGGCTTTTTATATATATATATATATAAACAAAGCTTGCTCTTATGTCTCAGATTGTAGAAATGGGGGGGGGGTGATAAGCCTACATATCTGCAGTGGTAGATGATTCTGCCTAACTGATATATATATATATATATATATATATATATAGAGAGAGAGAGAGAGAGAGAGAGAGAGAGAGATGTCTGTCTACGTATCTGTCTGTCTGTCTGTCTGTCTATCTGTCTATAAACACTTCTGTTTTCACAAATTATTGGCATGTCAAGACGTGTAGCTATATTATGACCATACAAACACACGCACAGACATATAGACATATAGACATACAGACATACCGACAGGCCGAGAGAGAGAGAGAGAGAAGAGAGAGAGAGAGAGAGAGAGAGAGAGAGGGAGGGAGGGGAGGTGCAGTGCACACATAGAGAGAAAAAAGAGAAATGACAACAAAAATATGTTTTTCGATGTACTAATAATGCTAATTTATGAGGATAACTAATTATTCATACTGTGTTGGATACGAGTTTTTCTCTTTATTTTCAATGCATAATAAATGTACATAGCAATATCTCTTGTAATATGCACATTTTTCGTTTGCAAGTAATTGTTTTAGTTCAATAGAGTTCACGTTCTGAAATTTGTCTGTGCTTCAGTATGTATTTTTCTCTGAAAGGCATATAAGCATTGCATCTTAATAGAAAGTGGAGTTCGTACCCAAGTTGGTTACAAAAAGGACATGCTTTGATATTTTTCTTTGTATCTGCTATTTATATTCAGGTCGTTTAAGCCCAGACGAAATC
>JADBJO010011017.1:65000-67857 GCA_016801955.1 Conus betulinus
CAACAGAGAGAGATTTCAGCCGCCCCAGACACACAGACAGCCAGACACACAGACAACACAGTAACACAAGAGACACAGAGACAGACGCCAAAAGAGACTGAGGCATGAGAGAGAGAGAGAGGAGAGAGTTGAGACGACTGAGAGGATCGACGTTTTAAGAGGATTTAGGAGATGGAATGACTACTGGAGACTCCGTCTTAAAGATTTCAGATGGATCGTTTTATATGGATCACTTCACTTTGTTATCCCAACAGGTTTTTCAGATCTTTCCCACAGTACATGGATCGCATCACGGTTAAAGGTTTCAGATGGATCGTATACTGGAATCACTCATCTTAAAGGTTCTTTCAGATGGATAATGGATCGGTATAATGGAATCATCACGTATCACGGCTTTTGAGCACGGTTTCCAGCAGCAATAATATACGGATCATATGGCCGTTCCTTAAGGGTTTTCACATGCGCATGGTCTTATAAAGGATCCATTAATACTACAAGACAGGAAAAAAAACACATTTCACCGCGACGTTCCACTTGAAACCGGACCAACACAGAATGATAGAAAAGACTCTAGAGGATTTCTAATACCCCTTTCACAGATCTTGAGTTGGTACCGTGAGAGTGTAACAAATGCAGTCATATAAAGACCTAATCTTAGCTTGTTGCGACTTTGAGCAGTGTAACAATTGCAGTTCAATAAAAAAGACAGATGCGGACAATGAAGAAGTTCAGAAAGAAAAAAAACATTCATACCAGCGTAATTTCGTAACATTTTGACGTAACGCGAGTAGCCCATAACCAACTAACCTAAATGGATTAAATTAAAGAAAGATATTAGAGGCATCTAACATACACAAGGTCTGAGGGGGTAGGACAAACAGGGGGGGGAAACACAACTCAGGAAGCTACACAAGTAGCTGTGGGCCAGCATTGGTGCGCTCACATTCCTAGTAGTACACACTGGGCAGCCAATGAAGACTTTGGGTCAGAAGGGAATTTTGCACTAATCATACCAGCGTTTGCGAACCTTCTGAGTCTGTCGAGTAGCGGTATATAGATAGGGTGGGGGGGGGTGACAGGCGGTGGGGGGGGGGGGGGTGGAGAGGGGGGATGGCGGAGGAGGGGGGGGGGGGAGGGGGGAACCAGGCAGACAGGGTGATTCAAGTCAGGACAGAACACAAGTCGAACAACAAATGTATTGGGGATGGATTACAGATATATTTTAACGATTATAGGATATTAGGAGATTTAAGAGAGACATTAGTGAGACGGATTGTGAGCCTCCTGGACTGGACAGTTTGGAAGAATGAACTTAGGGAAGGGATAAGCGAGGGGGTAGACGGAGAGGCGGGAGAGGGGGAGAGGAGGGAGAGGAGAGAGAGGGGGGAGGAGGGAGAGAGACAGAGACGACGAGAGAGGAGGGGGAGAGAGAGATGAAGAGAGAGACGAAGCGAGAGAGATTTCGTCTTACTTTCTTTCTTTCTATGGCCTTTCTTTCTCTTTCTTTCTTTCTGTGTGTCTGTCTTTCTTCCTTTCTTTCTGTAATATCCACAACCCTTCCTTTGCCAGTCACGTTGTTGAGTATTGTTTCTGCTTCATTTCTCGTCTGACCGTTCACCTCCCAAGCTAAAAGATCACCGACGGTTATTACCGACATTTCTACCCATTGTCGTACCCGTCTCGACGACCAGGAAAGCCGCTGAAGCAGACCAATGGAGTCTGCAGCCATCGTGGACGCCCACAACCGGGTGACAGGAAATGAACAGGAAAACGGCAGTGGACAGATCTGAAAGAAAGCGGGGGCAGATGCGGAGTCAGATGTATGCTTCCAAGCTATAGATCAGGGGAAAGGTTCCAGCCTACAAGACGGACGAATGCTTCAAAGCTTTTTTTTTCAAACATATTACTTTTCAGCCATAATCTTCTGTGCAAACAGCCAGCCATAGGTTTCAAGCTGATAAGTTAGGCGTTAGTTATCCCAAGCTAAGGTCCTACGAAAGTTTCCCAGCTGTCTGTCAGGCATAAGCTTCCAAGCAATATGCGCCAAGGCGACGTAGGCTTCTGAGCCATCAGGCAGACACGAGCTTCCAAGCTATACACAAATGATAAATCAGGGCGTAAGTTTTTAGGTATACGTCAGAAGAAAGCTTCCAAGCTATCCGTCAGGAGAAGGAAAGCACCAGCTATAGGTCAGAAGAAAGAATTCCAAGCTACACTTCAGGCGTAAGCGGCTGAGGTTTTAGTAGAAGTCAGGCGTACGCTTCTAAGATAAAAGGCAGGCGCAAGCTTCAGAGCTAACAGGTTAGGCTTTAAGCTATCTGTCAGGCGTTAGGCTCCTTGCATATCAAAACTGATTGTAAGCTTTTGAAGCTATATATTCAAGGCATAAAACTTCCAAGCTTTTGACCGTCTGCAAAATTACAGAGCGATATCGGCCTCTTTCTGAACGCTTCTTTCTTTCACACGTGTTGCGAGGCACCTTCCCTTTCGATGTTCCCCAGGCCAAACACCTCTCCCCTGCTGACTCCCGCCTACTCCACTCAGACACCAGCTCCCCTAGCCTCCTACCCCACCCCCACCCCTAGACTGGGGACCGGTCCCGTGCCGGGGGATTCTGTTACACTATGTCTGGCAAGCAGTAGAGTTCCACAATGATGGCCAAGAGCTCCGTTTTCATAGAACAACCATTTCTTAGCGCTGTGTCTTATTGTATTCTATATTTGTCGGTTTGGACGGTTTTGACTCTGGGGCTTAGTGACACTGAGACGGGTGGCAACAAAAGCCCGACTGGTTCAATTCATTTGCCTCTCAATCGTAAACGGACTGTCTCTCTCTCTCTCTCTTCTCTCTCTCTATC
>JADBJO010011018.1:0-5000 GCA_016801955.1 Conus betulinus
TCCGGCACGTGACAGACACCCGGTTTGGAATTAAATGCCCCCACCCCCCCCTCCCCCTCACCCCCCACCTGCTGAACTGGTTCCCCAAGGGACAAAATCATGAGAAGCAGGTACAGAGGTGGACTGTTCACGTTAACCGGTAATTGCCGGTAAAATACCGCTTCCGAATGTAGAATGCCGGATTTTTTTTTCTCCTTTATCATTATCTACTGGTCCCGGGGACCGGATTTATGTTTCCAGGACCGGTCGAAGCTAAACCGGACCAATATTTGCATCAGGATGAAAATCGCTTCAACATAATAAAAGTGGAACAGCGCCAACCCCAGCGAAGCAAGAAGTCCAGCACCATGCCAGCGTGTCCCCAGCACCACCGGCAAGTCACAGGCAGGTTCTGTTTTGTGCTCATGAAGATTCTTGAGAAGAAATCCTGCATCAAACATCCAGGGGGCATTTTGTTGTTGTGGAAGGGATGTGGTACAATGGGGGAAAACACAACCTGCTCTTCACTGCCACTTATGAAATGTTGTGCTGCAAGACTGTCACCTACAAACGGGAGGATGTGCCTATGGTCAGAAAGGGACGTTTTGGTGTCATGACAGCTATCGCCATGGTTTTCCTGTCTTTCCTATTGCTGTGTTCTGGGGGATTTGAATCCAATCCAGGCCCAGTTTCACCAGAAAAGAACAACATGCAAGCTATGTACCAGTGTATCAGAGATAGCATCAGAGATGAAATGAAAGATGTCACCAGAAAGTTGAAAGAACAGCAGGCTGCAGAGCATGAGGTCCTGAAAGCAAGCCAGTCAGAGAAGCAGACTGAGAGACTGGAGAGCAAGATTCAACAAGTAAGTGATACTCTGATTGAACAGTTGGAGAGGGTGGAGAGAACACAGGGTCAAATCGAGGAAGAGTTAGAATGCATGAGGGCATGTTGTGATAACCTTCTGAAAGAAAACCAGGATCTCAAGAAAGAAATGGAGACACTGAGACACAAATGCGATTCTTTGGAGAACCACAGTAGGCGAAATAACCTTCTGTTTGTAGGACTGAAGAAAGACAAGGCAAAAGAAGACTGGAATGACTGTGAACAGAAAGTGAGAAGTGTGATCAGAGAAGGCTTGGGCATTGAGGAGGAGATAGCTATTGAGAGAGCGCACAGAATGGGAAGAAGTGATGTCATCATAGCCAAATTTCTTTCATACAAGTCAAAGACTCTGATCATGAGGAATGCAAAGAAACTGAAAAGTTCTGACAAATATCAAAATATCTTTGTTCGAGAGATTTTTTTCTGAAATTGTGCGCATCAAAAGGCAAGGACTGAGAGAAAAAGCCAAAACACTATACGACAGTGGCCAGAGGACAAGAATGAAATTTGACAAGCTGATCACAGAAGAAGGCATATTCACCTATAATATTGAAAAGAGGAAGTAGTCAGACTGAGCAGGAACAGAGAGACAGACGGTGAAAAAGAACATGATGAGAACGATGAGGCTGTCATTCACAGTAATAATGGCGATCAGGAGACCGAAAATCAAGACCAGTCACAGTCAGTTTGGGATTTTGATCCCTTGTCAACTGCCAGTAGCAACAGAAGCCCAAGCTCCTCTCTCATCCTTTCAATGGCGGAGTACCCAAGTCTCAATCAACCAAAGAAGATGACAGAGAGCCAGAGCGTGAACGCGAGCGAGTGTGCAAGGTCGGGGTCGAGGGGTCATGCACGGAATGCACAGGCATCTGACAACTTTGCGTCGTCGAACCTGAGCCCAGTGATGACACGACAGAGAACGAGTTCTGTAAATCGAGCAACGGAGAAAGCCAGTGTCAGCGAGAAAGGAAACACACTGCAGAAATGGATGAGAAAAGCAAACACGCAGGGTGCAAGGGGAGGAAGGGGGGGAAACAAAACTGGAAGGGGCGGTCTTCTCACTGTGGGTGGAGGGAGAGAGAGGGGTGTTGGTGGAGTGGAAAATGGGTGCGAGGGTGGTGTTGGGGGTACTAACAAATGATGGGGTGGGCCAAGGCCCGTTTTGTTTAAACATTTGTACGTGGAACTGTGAAGGGTTGATGCGTAAATTAGACATTCCCGATGTTGTTTCTATTGTTATCTTTGACATTTTCTCTTTGAACGAAAGTTTTGTTTATGTTGACACTGTTCAGTATACACCTTTTAAAGATTATGATGTATACACTGCTAAAGCTGTAAAATTATCTCAGCAAGGCAGATACTCTGGTGGAGTATTAGTGTTTGTGCGTAAAACCCTGGCAGAATATATCACAAAAATTGATACATATTTAGAGCAGCTTATTATTCTGAAACTGGATGAGAAGTTGACAGGGAAAGATAAGCCAGTATTTCTGATCTGTATATATATCCACCCATATGATAGTAAATTCTGGAGACAAGCACAGCATGGCATTGGAGTGGAAATCATTGAGCAATGTTTAGTTGATTTATATGAAAGATTTGAAGATTTTCATCTTATTATGTGTGGTGATATGAATGCGAGGACTGGATGTGAAAATGCGAGATTATGTGATACACTTTTTGATATGTGCACGCGGAAATCATTATATAATGATCAAAAAGATGACATGTTTACACGAAAGTCAGATGATACAGAAGTATCCGGTTTCGGGAAAGATTTACTTGATTTGTGTACTACTTTTGATTGTGTTATTGCCAATGGCCTTATCCAATATGGGGTTTGATGATTCGTTTACTTTCATTTCAAGTGCGGGTAGTAGTACTATTGATTATTTCATAATTTCCAGTGAATTATTTCTTCAAGATTGTGTTACGTCTTTGCGTGTTTTGTCAACCATCGACTCACCACATCTACCTGTTTGTATTAAACTGTTAGCATCCAAAGATGCATGCGACGAGATAAAATTGTCTAAAAGTAATAATATCAGGGAAAAGAAGTGGATAGAAAAACGCATTTGGAATCCTGCTTTCGAACAACAGTTTAGAGACCAGTGCCACTCAGCTGAAGCTCACAATTTGTTTTCTGAAGCTCTAAGATTAATAGATTCTGACATTAATGAAGCGGTAAGATTGATTTTTCTAGTACTTTAGTCTCTTGTAGTGACTGCATGAAGAAGCGTGTTTATGTTGGGAGTAATATCAGTAACCCTCAATGGTTTGATCTAGAGTGCAAACAGGCCAAAAAAGAAAACAAGACTTTCACTAACTGTAGCCAGACAAAAGAAAGATCCTGATGACCGAAGAAAATATGTTCAGAATCGAAAAGAATATAAATCACTTTTGGAACAGAAAAAGCGTAGCTCTAAACGAGAAAAGGCTTTACGGCTTGCTTCTCTCGGCAAAGACAGTAAATCATTTTGGAGAGAGATTAGACAACTTTCAGGAAGAAGGAAGACTAACTTGAGCCCAGAAATATCAGACAGGCAGTGGTTTGAACATTTCCAAAAACTGTTTAATATCCCAACAAATAAAAGTAAATAGTTTGACTCTTGAAAACCAAGACTGTAGCTGTGAAGAATTAAATGTGTACCTATAAGTGAAATGGAAGTCCTCGAGTCCCTTCGAAAATTGAAAACGGGAAAAGCGTGTGGTATTGACGAAATTGTTCCAGAAATGTTAAAACTGGGTGATGATTTTTCGGTTCCTTTTATGACCAGGCTATTTATACGCTTTTCAATCAGGGTCTCTACCCTGATGATTGGAGTAAAGCAATTATTGTTCCGATTTTTTAAAAGGGGGGAGATAAACACTGACTGACATTACAGAGGGGTTTCCCTTTTAAGCCTAATGAGCAAGTGCTACACAACGATTCTCAACAAAAGACTAGTAAATTGGATTGAAACAAATAAAATATTGACAGAAACCCAGGCTGGATTTAGAAAAGGTTATTCGACATTTGATCATATTTTTACCTTAAATGCAATAATAGAGAAAAGCTTTCTAAAAGAGGTGGTAAACTTTATGCATGCTTCGTTGATTTAAAAAAAGCTTTTGATTCTGTGCAACATGAACCTTTGTTTGAAGTTTTGATAAAAACTGGCATAAATGGAACATTCATGAAGGCTGTAGTGGCTGTTTATAAGTCAGTACTTTCCTGTGTAAGAACTGATGGACACTTAACAGAATTTTTTTTGATTGTCCTGTTGGTCTGAGACAGGGATGCATTTTAAGCCCTGAACTCTTTTCACTTTTTATAAATGAGATTGCAAACCACGTGAATGATAATGGATTACATGGGATACAGTTGTTGCCTGGTCTTGTTGAATTATTTTTACTTTTGTTCGCAGATGACGTTGTTCTTTTGTCCTGTACTGCCAGAGGTCTTCAAAACCAAATTGATATATTAAATGATGCTTGCAAGATCATGTTTCTGAAGATTAATAAAGATAAAACTAAGATTGGTTTTTCGTAAAGGGGGATTCTTAGGCAAGTATGAAAAGTGGACTTTAGATGAAGTGAAACTAGAAGTGGTCAATGAATATAACTATCTTGGATTTGTTTTTACGACAAGAATGACTTTAAACAAATGTGTTGATCCTCTGGCGACCAAGGGCAGAAGAGCGTGTACTGAATGCGTAAAACACGTTGGAAGACTATATGATATTTCAAAATCGTGTTTCTTCAAAATCTTTGATACACAAGTACAACCCGTTGATGTATGCTGCTGAATTGTGGGGTTTACACAGGTTGGAGAACATTGAAAAAGTTCACATGTTTGCATGTAAACGATTTTTGAAAATCCCCTTGAAAGTACCAAATAAGTTAGTCCTTGGTGAAACCGGGCGATTTCCTCTTTATGTAAATAGTTCGGTTAGATGTATCAAGTACTGGTTGAAAATTTTAAAGATGGACTTGTCTAGGATACCGAAACAGGCTTATATTATGCTTAAGAATTTAGATGACCAAGGGAAACCATGCTGGGTTAGTTTGGTTAAAATACACTATTTAGAATGGGATTTGGATATGCTTGGTTTAACCAAGGAGTAGTAGGTGTGAACAATCATTTTTATCCTTGT
>JADBJO010011018.1:10000-12500 GCA_016801955.1 Conus betulinus
TAGATGCAGCCAGACTCGGCAACGCATACGGTCTACAGGTGGCCTTCCGCAATGCCTTCACTGTAGATAAAATAGAGGATGTGGCGAAGTCTGCCAGTGAGGAACTTCAGCCTGCACCTGACTGTGTGGTGCTCCACACAGGCATCAACGATCTGAAAGCAAAGGATGCAGCAGAATGTGGTTCTCAAATGGCTTCAGCAGTGAAAGGAAATAAGGCGATATTTCCAAAAGCCCACGTTGTAGTAAGCCGAGCTTTACCAGTCAAATCAAACGTACTGGAAGCAAAAAGAACCGTCTACAACGCCTATACCTACTCAGAGATCCTCAAGCAGGGTACGAAGAACGTGACCTACGTAGGCTACGACGCCATGCACAGGGGCCTCCACTTCCAGGACTACATCCACCCAAACGCTGAAGGTGCGAAGTACATGGCAGGGAACCTTGGCCGCCACCTGCATCGCCTCTTCTGGGAGCGACCTCGACGGAGGCAGAGACGCAGAGCTGACCGTTGGTGCCCCCCTCCGCCTGCGTTCATGCCCCCATCCTGACTTTGGTTGTCCACTTCCTCCTTGGGCCTTCATGCCATAAACGGACAATTTTGTTTGTACAATAGCTATAGGGTTTAAAATGTCTGCGAGGTCTTTGGAAACAAAAACAGGCATACTTTGTTGGTTTTTTTTTTTTTTTTTAGGAAGAGATTTGGAGGAGACCTGCCCACTTTGTTTTCTTTTCTCAGGTTTTATTCTCCTACTTTTCTATTTCCAAATACCTTTCAGACATGATAACCTACTAGTGAAAAAAAAAAACAAACATTGATATTGAGACACTATTTATCATGAAGAAGAAAAAAAAAAAAACACTAACATAAAAATCCTACAATGGAACTGTCGCTCTATTACAAAAAATATATATTACTTAAAGCAATATTTATCATCTGAAAATATTCAAGTGTTATTACTACAATCATTGAATGTAAGCAGTGATAAACTGCCTGTTATACCTGGATATTACCACCCTCCAGTTTTTGAACAATGTTCAGACCGTCGTGTTCAAACTGCTATTTATATAAGTGAAGGTCTGGACCATTGCATAAGAACACCACCTGTAACTAATAGCATATCATCTGTTTAATGTTGTGCCGTTATGGTAAAATTCTCATCAAATTAATTTTGAATCTTGCTTCAGTCTATCTACCAAAAGGACCCAATAACGAAAAAACACAGAATGGTTGAGGGAATTTCAGGATCAAAGGGATAAATGGATCATAGGAGGTGACTTTAACGCTCATGCACCTTTTTGGGATAACAACTGTTCTTTCGTTTCAAATAATCGATTATTAGATAATATTGCAGACTCCATTTTATGCATACTCAATAATGGGAATATTACACGTATACCTGATATAGCTACCCATAATCCCTCCGCCATAGACTTAACATTTGCCTCTCCATCACTGGCAGTAAACTCTTCATGGGAAACAGGGAATGATCCTCTAGGATCAGACCACGTTCCTATAACAATATCATTGAATAATAAAATGGAGGACAAAGAATATTTTGAAGAAGATATGATTCCAAAATACAATTATAAATGTGCAGATTGGTCTCTTTTTAAAGATAGTCTTAGAAACATGGATATAGAGTTTTCATCTGTGGATAATATAGACGACCAGTATAAACGTTTCTGTAAATACATTCTTGAAGCAGCAGCAAATATATCAATTCCAAAGCTAAAAAAAGCACAAATTCAAAGAAGCATAGCGGGAATGTTTGGTGGAACAAAGAATGTGAAATTGCAAACAACAAGAAAAAAGAAGCATTTAAACTTTATTGCAAAAAGAGGTCAGTAAGTAACCATAAGAAAATGAAAGAGTCTGGAAAGGAAAGTGATGATGTAATAGAAAATGCTAAGATGCAACACTGGAATAACTTTTGTAATTCTGAAAATTAGAGATTGTAAAGATATGGGGAAAACTTGGGAAGAGATAAAAGCTATGAAAAATGGATTTGTATCTCCTCAGTATCCCATAAAAAAAAAAACAATAATAATATTCCTAGTGCTGAAGAAAAAGCAGAAGCCTTTGTAAACATGTTTGCTAATGTTAGCTGCCCTGAGGGGACTGACAGATACTGATAGAAATTATAGGATGCATGAAGAAAAAAGTGTGAAGCAAATACAGAGGGAACACAGGATAAGTGCAATAATCTTAATGCTTCTTTAACAATAACAGAACAGAAAAAGAAACTATACGACAAATTCCAAATAAAAAATCATCTGTAGGATTAGATGCAATATCTAATCAGATGTTAAGGAATTTGCCCGAAAATTTTATTGATTTTCTTCATGAATTATTTGATAAATGTTGGAGAAGTGGTGAAATGCCGAAAATCTGGAAACAGACAATTATTGTCCCTATTCACAAACAAGGTAAATCTACTAGCGATATTAAGAACTATAGGCCTATCGCATTAACATCCCATGTCTGTAAACTCTCAGAAAG
>JADBJO010011018.1:17500-26099 GCA_016801955.1 Conus betulinus
AAATCACTAACAGAGTGTCTCCTGATCAATCGACAAAAGAATCTTATGTCTTTGTTTTGATTTTTTATTTGTTTTCACTCTATGGAATAATTGTATTTTCCCCTGAGGTGAAATGCGAGAGCCCAAAGAAACGGGATGGAATGCGTAGTTGAAAATATTTATGTATCATCAAGTTTACGTAGGTCATGCATAAATATATGTCTATCCAATATATATAGCTGATGCGATAGTTTTCCTCATGCAGCTATTGAAGGTTTTTTTCATATTTATGATATACATTTTCCCCATTTACTACTTCATCTTCAATTTTTTTTCCCCTCTCAATTTCAAATCTTTGCCAAGTCATTACTATAATGATGGAAGAATGTGTAAACCTGCACTGTGTTTCGCCCACTACTTAATTGTTCAGCATTGTATTGTTTGGTCAATCAGTGGGTGATTGCCTCTCTTACGAGATCCAAGGAAAGGTTGCTCTGGCACATTCCTTAAGCCGCTGACAATGCTGGGTTATTGAACAGCAGAGCTGACCACTCAGACTGTTTCCATATCTTTTTGATCTCCCTTGCATCAATTACCTGGATCCTCAAGCCATAGGCTCAAAGATTGTCCCTTATATTTTATACTGTTTGCGTAATGTTTTGTTTTTAGTTTTTAACAACTTTTTTTTCCTGCTCCACACTTTCGTTTGGTTTAATTCTACTATTCCTTACTGCTTCTACTGCTTTGGGGGTGCTTTGGGGTGCTTTTGGATTCTTTTCGAACCCTTGGCGTTCGGAAAACACCACAGAATTATGGACTGTGGTGTGTCTCTATCTGACGCCAAGAGCACCAGACACAATCAAGCCCGTGTCTCCCTGATGAGTTCCGATTTCCAGCGGGACGAAAGGCCTCGGATCAGGCGCAAGGCCTGGTCGGAGATGCGAATACATATAGGATTCACGCGCGAAAAATCTGAGTGAGAGGAATTGCGATAGTTTTTTATTTTTCCTTCAGCAGCCTGTGTCGAGGTAGTTTTTTTTTCCTATTTATGAGATACAATTTTGCTTTTTCCATTTTCTTTCCTAACATTTATCCCATTTACTTCATTTTTCATCAATTTTTTCCTCTCCTCACAATTTTTTCAAAAATCTTATTGCCAAGTCCCCCAATTACCTCTACTGAAAGGAAGAAAATTGTTAACCTGCTTCACTTGTTTTGTTTACCTTTGTTTTTCTTCACCCCCCACTACTTTAATAATTATATGATGGTGTGTGTGTTGTTGTGAAGAAGAGAGAGCGAGAGAGATCATGAGAGCGAGAGAGAGGATTTTATCGGACTATTCTGTACTAACACGTATGCAGAATGTGGACTATGTATTGCTCGCGATAAGTAACGTTTTTTTGCATTATCGTCCCACTTCTTTCTTTTTAAGTAACTGATTTATACATCTTTTAATTCCTGTGTGGCTAATACTTTGGACAAACAATTACAAAGCGCTGAGAGTCTCCGCGATGGGTCATCCATTTTCACTACAATTATCGTTATTATTAACTATCATTGATGAACTACTCATCGTTGCGTTGCGTCCGGTTGTCATTAATCTACCAGCGTCATCGGTTTTATTTATTTCTTTTCTTGTTTTGTTTTTTGCCTTCTTATTTCTATTTTCAATAACTGATTGAAATCCTACTTCAGTTGTTCACTATGTTCAACAAAAATTAATTAATTAAAAACCATTCTCGCAATGTGGATGCCTTTTTTTTTTTCTTTTTTTTTTTTCTGTTTTTTTTTTCTCTTTTTTTCTCTTTTCTTTTCCTTTCTTTTTTTTAAAAATGTTTTCCTCCCCTTACATCAGTGGTGTTTAAATGTGTAGTTGGGCGATCATATTTTTGTTGGAGTAAAATGGGCCGATTTTTATAACACGATACGTACGTCCTCTTACTTCATGGGGTAAGGTGGATTTGTGGTTTGTAAATATTAACCCCCCTTTTGGCGTAGTGCAGAATATTTACATAGGCTCTTTGGATGAATTTTACCATTTTCTGTAAGAGATTGACAATTACTTACTCCGCGAAATATTTGTGATGAATATTTACATTTTCTTGTTATATCATTGGCTTACTGCTCTGCAATATTTCTTTCCTGATGGTTGTGCCTCTACGGTAACCTACTCATTACGTTATTTGTTAGTCTATCTCATTCCTGAAACGGCTAGCCTCTCTCATTCTCTCTCTTCTGTCCTTCTCTCTCTCTCCTCTGCCTCCTCTCTCCTCCGTTATTTCGCCTCTTCTCTCTCTCAGCGTCTCTTCCTTTCCTCCTTCGTCCTTCTCCTTAGCGTACTCCCTCTTTTCTTTTTCTTCTTTTTCGTCTCTCTTCATATACTCCCCTAGTGCCCTTCTTCTCCATCTCTCTCTCCTCTTCTCCTCCTCCCCCTCTTTCTCTGCCTTCTCCTCTTCGCTCTTTCACTCCCTTTCTCTCTCTCTCAGCCCCCCCCCCCCCATCCCTGCTCTCTATTTTGTCTCCTTTCTTCTCTCCATTTCACTCCTCTCGCTCTCTCTTCTCCTCTCTTTTTTCCTTTCTCGCTTTTCTGGTGTGTGCGTAATGAGAGAGAGACGAACTATTGAGAGAGCAGAAAGAAGGAGAGAGAGAAGAGAGACGCAATGTGTGTGTGTGTGCGCGTGCCGCGCGTGTGTGTGTGTGTGTGTGTGTTGTGTGTGTTGGTGCTTTGCGTTGTGATTGTTGGTGTAGGGCTCTGTTGTGTGTGTGTTGTGTGGGTTTGGGTGTGTGTGTGTTGTGTGTGTTTTGCTTGTTTCTCTTGTTGGACTTTACAATTACCGACCATGACAAAAAAACAGTCTACATAAAAGAACAGCTTAGGATCATAATCAGTTCATCACTTGTTCCTTTTCCACTTACACACACACCACACATCTACACAACTTATCACATACCCACACCCACTTTCATCCAGATAGAGAGGAGAATGAGAGGAGAGAGAGAGAGAGAGAGGAGACAGACAGTATCATACAGACAGACAGACAGACAGACAGACCATTACAGTACAGAGAACAGAGACGATACAGAACGGGGGCACATCACTCAGAGAGAGAGAGAGATGAGAGAGAGAGAGAGTCAGAAGCGACTCAGTTCAGAACTGAGACAGCACGAGAGAGACATTACTACAGCACAGGAGAAGAGAGAAGGGGAGAGACACAGAGTGAGACATTTCGTAGAGAGAGGACAGACTAATACATAAGAGACACACAGCTCTATTCGAGAGAGAGGAGAGTAGAGAGAGAGCGAGAGAGAGAGAGAAGAGTAGTGAGAGACAGAAATCATAACGACGAAACCAGACGACTAGCCAGACGGGCGGACTAGAGTAAGGAGAGAGACATGATTAACCGAAACATAGTACATAAACAGGAGCTCATGGAGAAGTGATACAACAGCGTCTGCCTTTTAGTGACGTTTCCGCTGACATTGTTGGTTTTCTTCGCTAGCTCTGCCCAGCCGGTTTTTTCCAGCCAAAAACCCACCATTCATGATCGGGCGGCCACTTTCCCAAACTTTCCCGTGTTTTAGACTAACTTACTTCCGGTTTGTTTTTTTCTTTCCTACTTACTTCCCTCCTCCCTTGACTTTTCCGTTTTTTTCTTCCGGAAACTTTACTTTTTTTTCTTCCATTCACCCGCCTATGTGACCGGAAATGCAAACCTTCCAGTGTGATCGTAACTGTATTGACTGGAGGAACCTTAAGAGGCTTGGGGGGGTTGGGGGGGTGGGGGTGTAAGGTGTTGATACTAATCGTCACCTCTGTTCCCTGAGGTCCTCTTCTCCCCTCTCTCTTTCTCTGTCATCTTCTGTGTTTCTGTCACTTTTTCGTTTTTCAATCTCCGTGTCCACTGGTCCGAGGAGGATGTTGGGGGGGGGGGGGGGGGGTGTGGGTGGGGGTTTCGGCGGGGGGGGGGGGACATCACTCCTGCTTGCTAGGACAATGGTCCCTACCATCATGGTGATAATTGGTGATAATAACAGTGTGGATTTCAGTACCATCTATGCGCACACGTGAGTAGGGGGGGGGGGGGGGCCCATGTGCATGGTGTATTCGGGGGTGGGGGTTGGTGGGGTGGTGGGGGGTGTGGGTGGGGGGGGGTGGGGGTGGGGGGGGTGGTATGGGGGTGAGTGGGGGGGGGGGTGGGGGGAGGGGTGGGGGGGGGGGGGGTGGGGGGTGTTGGGGTGGGGTTGTGTGGGGGAGTGTGTGTTGGGGGTTGTGGGTTTTTGGTGTTTTGCGGGGTGGTGGGGGGTGGGGGTGGTTGGTGGGGAGTGTGGGGGTGGTGTGTTTATTTAGGTTTGGTTCTTTCCCCCGCCATGGGCGGAAAGTGGGATTCCTTGTCGTTGTCTCCTGTGCCTTGTTGTGTGTGTTTTGTTGTGTTGGGTGTTGGTGTGTGTGGGTGTTGTTTTTTGTTTTTCTTGGCGCTGTGGGTTAGAATTGTGTGTGTGTGGGGTGTTTGTGTTTTGTGTGTTCTGCTGTGTGTGTGTGGTGTCGTGTGTTGTGTGCTGCGACCCTGCGCTGTGAATCACCCCCTGAACCAAATAAAAAGCATCATTGTACTCTTGTAGCTACACACATTGTTTCCTCTTGTAACTTTGTTATCAGAAACAGTTCTAAGTCTCAATGTGGACAGATCAGAATGGACGAGGGACATCTCTCCGATGTAATTTTGTACCTTTTCGGAAAAAAAAAAAAAGTATAATGGATTTTCGACTAATAGAACAAAATATCCATTGCGGAAACATTTCAAATACTTTTTCAATTTTTCATCACCATGCAATGGAAAAAACCTGCGTTGTACGCAAGCAGGCGATTTCTATTGAATAGTGATGAAACTGGCATTTCAGGTTAGCTGCGAATACGATTTGAAACAGGATAGTTAATTTCTTAATTTAGCAACCACATAATAGGAAAACTTATCTTTTGTAGTAGTAGTAGTAGTAGTAGAGTAGTAGTAGTGTGTGTGTGTGTGTGTGGTGTGTGTGTGCGGTGTGGTGTGTGTGTGTGTGTGTTGTGTGTGGTGCGCGCGCGAGCGCGCCGCGTGTGCGTGGTGTGGTGTGTGTGTTGTGTGTTGGTGTGTGGTGCTCGCGTGCGTTGCGTGTGTTGTGGCGCTGCGCGCGCGCGTTGTGTGTGTGTTTGAATGCTAAAAGCAAAATGACTCCGGATATTCTAAAGTCAACTGTTAATTGTTATTAAAGGAAGAGCTACTATCGCATTCACCAAACACGGTAAGTAGTGTTACTGCCACGGACGAGATTTGGGAGACCAGCCCGAAGTACACGTATTAGGTCCTGCATTTTCCTGCTGCAGAGCACACACTGCATCGAATGGTAATAGGCAAGTGTATACAAAGTAAATTTGAGGAAACCACGAGATAGGTTTCTGGATGTTTTGTTATATTTCCCTCCCTCTACAAGACTGGCCTTTTCCGTTTAGTAGACGTCCGTGTAGGGACATTTCATCAGTGATTTTCGGGGATATATATTTCTATCTCTGTCTGGTAGGTCTGTCTGTCTGTCTGCCTGCCTGCCTGCCTGCCTGTCTGTCTGTCTGTCTGTCTGGTCCTCTCTCTCTCTCTCTCTCTCTCTCTCTCCTCTCTCTCTCTCTCTCTCTCTCTCTCTCTCTCTCTCTTATACCGGTGTTTGATGGGCATGATTAAAGGAGTTGGACAAAAAGACAGGTCGGCTACAAAGTAACTTTTCAGTTGTAAAATCATCAGGCTATATAAGATTGTTTAGGTCAAAAAAATAAAGAAGGGAAGCGAAAAGGAGGGTGACGGGAGGGAAAGGGGTGAGGTGGGGAGGGGGGGGGGGGGGGGGGTAGAGAGAGAGAGAAAGAAGAAGAAAAGAAACATAGATTCTTCAAAAAAAATACTTCAGACTGTGGTAATCATGGTATTTCCGTATCAATGCGTTTTTAAACCATCCACGCAGTGAAAAGGATGTTTTCTGATCTGCTGCTTACAATTTTCGTGATTTTCAAAATTTAAGGAAGCCAGACTAACAGCAACGCACGCGCTCACCACAACACACACACACACACCACACAACCCACACACACACACACCAACACACACACCACACACACACATACACTCACGCACACATATAGACATGCGAGCGGCGCGAGCACCCCACACACACTCACACACACACACACACACACACACACACACACACACCACACAACACACACACACACCAGCACACAACAACACACACACACACACACACGAGTCTCTCTCTCTCTCTCTCCCCTCTCAATCATTCTCAGCTCCTCTCGTCCCTTCTCCCTCTCTCTCTTCTCTTTTTACATGCTGATTGTTTGCACCCAGCACACACAACACTCACACTCACACAACACACACCACACACACACACCACCACACCCCACACACACGCACTTCAAACACAACAGACAATACAACAACAACATACACAGAGAAGAGAGAGAGAGAGAGAGATAGAGAGAGAGAGAGAGAGAGAGTAGAGACTGACACTGACACTGACACTGACAACTGACCACAATTTTATTGCCCATTAGCCAAATGTCCCTGTTGGCCAGGGGGGTATCATGAGTCATTTTTATCCATAACGGCTCACAACAGCGACTAAAAAAGAAACAAATGGACAAAACTCTCCTTGTGATGTTACAAGTAGCCGCTAGACAAATACGAGAGAGAGAGAGATAGAGAGAGAGAGAGAGAGTAGAGAGAGAGAAGAGAGAGAAGAGAGATAGCTAGAGAGATAGAGAAGATATAGAGAGAGAGACTTCAATTCAGGAAAACGCCATAGCCCCTCATGGAGGGTACGGTGTAAAAAATAATGCATGACACAGTAATCAAAAGCCAAGTGCTCTAGTAGCGGTAGTAGTTTGGGTTATTCACCTCGTTTTCTTTTCTTTTTCTTTCTTTTCTTTCTTTTTCTTTTTTTGTTTTTGTTAATAGAGCGGCAGGACATTGGGGATACAGTCGTTCAAACTTTCAGGATTAGGCCGAATTCCTCTATGAACACACACAAACAGAAGTAAATATTTCAACATATTCAGCAAATATTTTCAACAAGGTCAATGAAATCAACATGAACGAACTGCATGATATAAACTCACTACCTAACATTAAACAAAAACAAGAACAAAAAAAGCCCGCTTGTATTTCCAGCGCAGCAAAAAAAAAAAACCACAAAAATTGCAAAAAACAAAAAAACTGAGTTTTCCCCCACACTGACAAGTTTTTTTTTTTTTGCGTACGTGCAGAATGATACTCCTGCGGACACTCCCTGTATAGACAGGCAGTGGAGTTTTGTGTGTATGACCGTTTTTTTTATCCCGCCATCCGAAGGCAACCATACTCCCATCTTCGGGGAATGTGCATGCTATGTGTACCGTGTCATCCATAAACGGCCAAACTGGCCTCTCTTCCGAAAGGTTGGTGATGGGATTGTACGTGTGTGCAAGATGTGCGTGCGTTCACACACGGAATCTCGGTTATAGTTCATTCGATGGACTCGATGGGAAATGGAGTCAGAACCAATGTTAACTCCGAGGGAAAAATCCCCCTGTACCGAAATTCGAACCAGCAACCCGAGGATCACGAGCGAAGTGGTTAGCGTCGCGGACTCCCGGCTGGGAGGTCGTGGGTTCGAATCCCATCAGAGTCATGTGGTTTTTTCTGCCCCGACCGCTCCTACCCAGAGTTGAGTTTGCTGCGGACCTCAGTTGGGAAGACTGGGACCACACAGTCGAGTTTCATCCACTTAATGGATGCGTTTCTGAGAGTGTTGCTCAAATTTCCTGACCACACACTGCAGGTGCCTGTATCTCTCGGGCCTGGTTGACGCCGGGATATATTATGAAAGGAAGCGTAGAGTACAGCCCTGTCATGTAGTCTCAGACCGAAATGGAAATCCGTAGCATCATCTTAATCATCCTCATTCTCATCGATCAGCATAAAAAAAAAAAAAGTCTCAAATTCTGTGGCCCTTCATGCCCTGCTCTCATGGTGACCTCAATTTCGATGTCCTCTCCACGTCTGTGGCCTTGGTTTGGTTCCGTCGGGGTCACCGGTATCGGCGAGTCCATGGGGGCTGTCGTTGGACGGACGTGGTGGGCCCTCCGGAGGGAGAGCTCACTCACGCCGGGCTCCGCGACTAAGCAATTATTGTCGTCATAGGGGCTTAGTAGGTGGTGTCCTGCGTATTTTAAATCAAAACAGGCGCCACTGAACACCACCGAAGTGAACTCGGCAGCAGTGCAGTGTCTCCCTCCCGGTGGGTTGCCTCTTGACGACTTGACACTGACTGCTCCCAGTGGATTGTCGGTGCCGGGCGAAATTCATGAACACACGATCACACACACTGCCCCAAATAATATTATACTTTTTGTCATAGAAGAGAGAGGAGAGAGAGAGAGCGGAGAGAGAGAGAGAGAGAGAGATTATATGATGATGATGATGATGATGATGATCTTTATTTCCCAGTTTAAGAGATACAAACCCATGTTGTTGGTTTTTTTTTTTTTCATTTCGGCTCCCATGTCCGGTTAAGGGACCGAAGTATGACTATCGACTAA